>JAHBCN010000976.1:0-138276 GCA_019359885.1 Listronotus oregonensis
GACTGTGATATATACATATCGGTATTGCATTTATATTATGTATGTTGATCTCCCAACTTTACAGTTATTGTGTGTTTAGGCTAGAATTTATATGAATGTAATTTTATTTTTGACTGGGGTATTTATTTTTTAATTGCACTTATATTCTATTTGTTTTTGTTATTAGATTTAGATAGGACGTGTACATCCTTTAAAAGGCTGTTTATGCAAGACTAAAATTTTTTATTATTATTATTATTATAAATACCCCATAAAAAATAACTCTCAATTAAAAAATGTCGAAACAGTATTGTTTTACAATTTTTTTTTTTTAAAGCAAAATTTTAAAAAATTTAAAAATTTTCATAATTTCATTTTGACAATGGTGGGATTGCCAAAAAAAGTAGATTAAATTTTTTTTTTTTTTTTGGGGGGTTTTCCTTTTTTTTGGGGATCGAAGTTCATGGGGTCAATAGGGCGAGCAGGCCAGTTTTCCCCCCTCCCCAGGACCAGGGGCCCCCTTTTTCTAAAAATTTTTAAAAGGGAGGGGGGAGTCCAAAATTTAAAATTTATATTATCGCATATTTCACGTACTTTGTAACCACAATTATGCAATTTTGAAAACTGTTTTTGTTTTCGCTGTATTTTAGGGGGAAAAATAATATGGCAACAATAAAAATAAAAGTCATTTATATAGTCAATTGTACAATTTATTTCACTGAGGAAATTGTAACCACTTTGGGACAATATATATATATATATATATATATATATATATATATATATATATATATATATATATATATATATATATATATATATATATATATATATATATATATATATATATATATATATATATATATATATATATATATATATATATATATATATATATATATATATATATATATATATATATATATATATATATATATATATATATATATATATATATATATATATATATATATATATATATATATATATATATATATATATATATATATATATATTGTCCCAAAGTGTGAAATTTTTCCAGTGAGTAAATTGCAATTGACATCACTATATAAATGACGTTTTTTTGGTATATTGATTAGCCATATTATGCTTCTATCGCCCCTAAAATACAGCGAAAAAACTAAGTTATTCAAAATTGCATAATATTGTGGCAAAGTACGATGAAATATGCGATAATATAAAAATTGTTAAATTGTCCCCGGACTCTACTCGCCTTAAAATTTTCTAAAATGGGACCACTTCGGTCCGGGAGGGGGACAGCAAGCTGAGCCTGCTCCAGCCCTATTGACCCCTATGAACTTCAGATCGCCTGAAACAAAAAAGAAGAAAAACCCTCCAAAAACCCAAAAATCAAAAATATTAATTACTTTTCGTGGCAAGTCGCACCATTGTCAAAATGAAATTATCGGAAAATTTAAATTAAATTTTAAAATTTTGCTTTAAAAACTTAGAAAATTGTAAAAGCATTTATACTGTTTACGACATTTTGTCATAATTAGATGTTAGTTTATTTGACTGATATTTATAATAATAATAATAAATAATAATCTTTATTTGTACTTGCATAAAGCAGCCATTATGAATGGATGTCCCGTCACGTACTAAATCTAATAACAAACACAAATAGTAATATAAGGCAAATTAACACACATAAATACCCATCTTAAAAATAAAATTACATTCATATAAATTCTAGACCTAAACAAAATAATTTTAAAGTAAAGAAGAGATCAACATACATAATATAAATAACGCAATACCGATATGTATATATCACAGTCGTACAATATAGAATAAGAATATATAGTTAAAATATTGTCAAGAAGCCGAAACATTATCATCATTCAAAAACTCGGAGACTGAGTAATAGCTTTTTTCAACCTGAAATGATTTTATTTTTGGTTTAAATTTTTTTGTGTTCAATGCAGTTATATTTTTTGGGATTTTGTTATACAATAGTACACCCGTATAATCGTGATTTTTCAAATTTAGTTGTTTTGTGTTTGATGATAGTTACCTTGTTACATTTTGGTTGAATAATTATGAAAGAATGAATTTGTCCTAAACTTGCTTTCGTTCACCTTTATATACATTAAAAGTCTAAAAATATATACACATGGGAACGTCATTATTTTTTTTAAACGAAAGACTGGTCTGCAACTTTCTGTGGGCTTCAAAATTAAAAATAAGGCGAATGATTCGCTTTTGGCACAAAAATATTCTGTCGGGGTCCACTGAGTTGCCCCAAAGAACAACATTGTAGTTGAGATGGAATACACCAACGAGTAATGACATTTAGGAGAGATTCTTGGTCAAGTATGTCCTTCATGACAAGGGCAAAAAGGCAGGGGTTACATTTTTTGGATATATAGTCTATGTGCGACTGCCATGTTAAGAATTGGTCACGTACAAAACCAAGAATTGCAGCAGCTGGAGGCCTGTAGAGATCAATCTCGGTGGTCCGAATTTTTTCTACATTTAAAATTAACATAGACAGTCTTTTCTAGATTTAATATTAAATTGTTTTTCTTACACCAGTTATCGAAATCACCAATGACACCTTTTACAAACACAGGAGTTCGTCAGGATTCCTAGCGTAACACTACAGTTGAGTCATCTGCAAACATGATAACGTTGCCGTTTTAATATAATTTGGCAATTCATTAATAAATAATAGAAATAACAGTGGTCCCAGCACGGAGCCTGGGCACCCTATGTCAATATCCATCTGGTCAGACATGTTACTTTCAATCTGAACAAAAATTTTCGGTCTGTAAGATATGAACAAGACATTTAACATTTCACCTCTTACTCCCTAATGCCGCCAACTTTTCCAATATGAAACCAATGTCCAAGCTGTCAAATGCACGAAAAAAAAAAAAGCCGCCCGCAGCGCCTTCATCAAGGCCAGCATACACCATCTGCGTAAACTCGCAAGCAGCACCCCCGTCGACCTATCCTCCGAAAGCTACGGCCCGTGATAGTATTGTTTACATCCAAAAAATGATTAGTCGACTGTAACAAACCTTTTCGAACACTTTGGACATTGTATTTAAAACGGTTATAAACCTGTAGTTTTCGGCGCAGCTTTTGTCTTTTTTTCTTATGGATGGGATATTTACCGATCTTTAGCCTTCTGGAAAAATACCGGTGAACCGACATATTTATTAAGTGCGCTAGGGTTCAGCTATAGTATTTTTTATTGTCTTTAATACTAAGACCGATATGTTGTCGCTACCAACACTTTTTTTATTTTTAAGTTGGCAATAATTGCCATACTTCTTTGCCGTCACAGGGCTGAAAGTACATACTGTGACAGCCTGTTGTCAGGTAAAGTACACTGAATAGACCTTTTTTTCCAGGAACCTTTCATTCAGCTTTTCATGAGTTACTCTAGAGTAAAAAATCGAAAAATAATCGGCCACTTTTTTTGGTTCTGAAATAGTACCAGAATTTGTATTTAATGTTATTTGTGGTTTCTGTTTAATTTTACCCAAAATTTTTCATTAACCACCGACCATATTGTTTTTTGTTTATTTTGACTTCTTGCGATACGATTGAAATGAAGTTTTTTTTTTGAGTTTTTAATTAAAGTATTATAATCTTTCTTTTGTTCTTATATAAGGCATGCATTTGTTATCATTTGATGTTTTTATCGTTGAATAAAGATGTTTTAATTCTTGCTTTATTTATAATATTGATAGATAGCCACCTTTTGGTGCAGGTTTAATTTTCTTTTCCTTTATTGGACAGTTTGCATCGATAGCAAAGGTTATGGTTGAAATAAATTCTGAAAAAAGCTCTATTCATATTCGTTCCAGCATCGTACATCTCCTGAAAATCTAAGAGTATAATGTGTTGTTTGAGCATGTTTAAATTAAATTGTGAAAAACTTCTGTAGTAGTCTCGATTTCTATCCTCATCCTGATATTCGTCCTTGTTAATACGAAATACTGTAACCATTGCAAGGTGGTCACCCATATTTGGTTGTATAACATAATTTTCTACACAACAGGCATTATTGTTAGTTAAAATATAATCTATTTTGGTACTACTTTACGTTATTAGTAAATGCTATTCGGGTTGGTTCGTCATTTTGGCCCCAGACCGAAACTAAGAATAAAATCGTCAAGGTTTTTTTTATCATGTGTATTCGTTAGATAGTTTATATTAAAATCCCCAAAACGTAGACATACTGACAATTGAAAGCAAAAGACATTACTTCAAAAAGTTTTTAAAAAATATTGAAATGTTTCCCTGGTATATATATATATCACAAAAACTAAAAAAAAAAGTTAATACAAAATAATATTTATTTCTTTGAAACAACTAAGAACATGATATTAAATAAAAACTATAATTTTTAAAAATATGAAACACAAATAGTTAATCTTCTCTGCAATTAATGCAGTAAAAAAATAAATCTTCATCATCATCCCTGCAATGAGAATGAGCCCAACCATTGCAGAGTTGGCATTTCACCCATTCCTCACCATGCTTGTCACTGGAGTATGGCCGGAGGCAATATAGGCACAGAGCATCATCATCATCATCATCATCCGACGAGCGTAACTCAATGTCCTTTTTTTTCTTCGAAATCGTTTTTTTCACCTTAATCGCATTCTTTTTCCTCATTTTAGCTGCCTCTTCTTCAAGTGCGATCTTCTCTGGCGTTTCTGTTAATATAGCTGTTTTTCTCTTTCTTCTATTCGTCGTATTCTTACTAATCGTAGGCGCTTTTGGATAGGGACGAATACTTTCCAATAGCTCCTTAGATGTATTTAACTTGTCCGCTTCTCCTGATGTTGTTGCAACCATCTCGGAAGCTGTTTCGTTCTCGCCAGCTTCTTCGATTATAGATTGAAGTGGTTCTTTGGAGGTAGATGGCAGTGATGGTACAGATTCTCTTGAGGTAGATTCAATAAGCGTAGAATCATATGGCTTGTCAGTGGGTAAAGACGGTGCAAACTCGTGCTCTTCAAAAATATCCCTATTAAAAGGAAATATCCCAGTCACTTTAAAACCACTTAGTATATTGGCTGGAGACGTAGCTTTGGGTAGTGCTTCAGCAACAAGTCCAGTTAAGTCATAAATGACCATAGTTTGACCGGGATTAGTTCTCATCCAAGCATCCATACAGTTATTCAGATAAGATTTTAGTGGTCCGAAGACACTGCGGTCTAAGGGCTGTAACTTGTGGGATGTGTGGGGAGGGAAAGACAGAAGAACAATGCCAGTTTGTCGACAGAAATCAATTGTTTGAAGGCCTAGGTGCGATCTATGGTTGTCCAGTACAAGAAGTATCTTGTTTTCAGGGGATGGCTTAGTATGCTTTGCAAAATGTTTAATGAAGGTGAAAAAGGAATCAGTGTCCATCCAACCGGAACCATTAGCTTCTCGATTGAGCCAACTGGAGCCTTAGTCATGAAGTGTGGTTTGAACCGCTTCCTTGGGAACAGAAACATAGGTGGAACCGTATTTCCTATTGCGTTTACAGCTAGGCAAAGGGTTACTAACGTTCCTCTTTCCGCAGAGGTAACGGCTCCTACTTGTTTTGTCCCCTTCGTAGACACAATTTTGCTCGGCTTTTGCACAGTTCTAACCCCTGTCTCATCTAGATTGTATATGTTCGCAGGTTCAAATCTGTCCCTCTCCATCGCTCTGGCCAAATTATCAAAAAAATTACTAACATTTACCCTGTTAAAATTTACAGCCCTTGCGTGACTTGTCGCTTCTGGTACTCTTATTGATAACGTGGAGTTCCTCTTCATAAAATTAGAAAACCAATCCCTTGATGCCATTTTTGTAACGTGCCACTGTTCAGGAATTTTTATCTTTTTCTTCACGCAAAATTCATAGGACAAAGAACGAACGTCAGTTGGTGTAAGCCCATAATAAAGGTCCGCCGAATTTCGTATATATTCGCACAAAATTAATTCCTCTTCCGCTGGTAATACTTTGTTATGCGAATTGTAACCAATGTTAGGATTCTTAATGCCACTTTTAATTTTTTTTATGTATCTGTTCAATGTTACATGACAAATTTTAAATTGCTGTGCCGCTTCTCTTTCAGAAATATTTTGGTCCAGAACCAGTTTAGTTGCCTGTTCTAATAGTGCTCTCGAAGGACCTCTCTCCGTTTTTCTTACTCTGGAACGTGGCATATTTCTGCAAACCAAAATATAAAGTTGAACAAATTTAATGTGTGTATCATTTTTCGATGGGGGACAATTGTAACATGTGACAATCGTCTCCCATTAGATTGTTACAAATGTCCCCGACATCATTTTTGTCCGAAAAAAATAATTCTACAAGTGAGTATTTAATTTTGCCCTTTATAACTTTGGCATTGGAAAATAGAACACTCACAACATATACAGTGATATTTTCAAAGCAATTGCAGCATATTTGCTTCCCTTTTTCACAAAATAATTATGATAATCAGATATTACATACCGGTCTAAATTTTGCACAAGTTCACGTGGAGACAATTGTATCACAACTAGCGGGCCGAATTTACAGAATCACACGCCTCTTGTGTCGACCCAGTAAACCTCAAACCGGCGCCAAATTTGAACCATCCCAACAATAGATATGGCTAATGTTACAATTGTACCATGTTACAACTGTCCCCGGTCTCCCTACTTGCAATGAAAACATATTAAAGTACCAAAGAAGTTTTTGAGATGTCAGAAGAAGGGTTAATTAAAATGATTTTTAAATAATTTTATTCATATTTTCATTATGGTGCGGTAAGGCTGCCGCTGTTTTAGTTTTTGGGAAATTTTGAATGTTTTTACTTTCTTTATTGCGCAAAGGTTTTTAATTTTTTTAAATATTTTTAAACAATTTTTTTCCGGAGAATCGTCAGTCAGGTAATTTCATACTTTAAATTATGCATTAAATATAGTCAATAAAATAAAATAATTTATTTAGATATGAAAAGTGTCCAAAAAAAATTTAAAATATGGGTAAAAAAACAATTGAACATAAAAAATATTAGCTTTTAAATTGATTTAACAACGCACTATGTAAATTTATTATTGCCTTTTTTATATATTTCCTCAGTAGTGCACCGGAGCTTCTAGGGTAATTATAGTTTATTTTTGCTAAAATATATTGTTAATACCAATTTCTAAATCCAGATGTATTAATATTTAGGTGTAAAGAAGGGATGCGCGATGGCTAGATTTACTTTGAAATATAATGTTAGTTTTTTTTCTGTCCTATTATGAGATTATTGCCTGTATGTAAAAGACATTATTATTTATCTTACTGCTTTTTATTAATAAATAAATTCAAGATTGAGTTCTTGATAAAAAAATCATGATTTATTAAAACTAAAACGTTTTTTTTTTAGAATTACCTTAAAAACTTGCTTCCACAAAAAAACATTTAAAATATTTTTTCAGATTTAAAAGATGTTGAAAAATAAATATGCTAAGAGTTATTTTTGATAACGCGATATTTAGGTTTTCTCAAAATATTTCGAAAATCAAAACATCTAAAATCATTCTGCGATCACTATTAGGTTGCCATTTTTTTTAAAGACTCCCCATTTAATTGTTCTCTTATAAATAATGATTTTTTAAGAACCCAATCTACGTGCTGTTATTTAGGACACACTGTATAAATATATTGGTTTTATAAAGCGACAGCTATGACAAAAATAAAATGGCTACATAAAGAGCAATAAACTAGCTACATAAAGAGCAATAAACTAGCTTTGTGTTTGTAAATAGGTAATTCTTTATGTGCTTAGGAAGGGAAATTGCAGCTTTCATGTGCATGTTGCGTGAACATCGTAAACGTGTTTTTAAGCAAAATAAAAATTTATATTTTGATATTTGCTACTATCTTTTGCCTAAGTAGGTATAAGGTAGGCAGTATCTTATTATATAATTTTCTTGTAAACATTATAATATGTTATATGGGCAGCAAAATCTAATTAAGTTTAAGGATACTTTCTTATCTGATGTAGAAACTAAACAAAGAAGTCGATATTTTGAAAATTATATAAATTTTTTGGATTTCCCAATTTTTTTCTGACACTGCTTTGTACAATTCGTCCTCCATTTAAAGTGGCTTGAATTATGAAGAACACTGATAACTAAAACTACTATGTTAATTACCACATAGTAACGGCTAATAGCATCAATTTTTTGCCTTGAATTAGTTGCCACCAGGCGCCGTACTTGCCCAGCACCACTTTTCTCTCCCTTTTTCAATTCTCTTTAGTGTCGCAGCTATGTTTTATATAAGCTTTATTGCAAATAGCACAATAGTATATTACACAACAAGTGTGGAAACTGAAAAAAATTCACTTTCTAACGAGTTGTGTACACTATTTTTCCACGACCATAAAAAATTGACCTCAATTTTATTTTTTTTATGTTGCAATCTATTTACTCGTGGAATACATTTCCTCTCTATAGAGGAAAGTATTTTCCTCTACGTTTTGCTTTTGTTGCGTAACTTATGGAGTACTAGATATAATTCTGTTTGAAAACGATTTATAGCTTATATTTTAGACATAATTGGTTGTCAGTTATTTTCCTCTCTAGAGGGGAAAATGTTTTCTCTCTAGAGAGGAAAATGAAAATTAGTATGCGTGTGAAATATGCATGTTTCCGAAGCAGTAGAGAGTGCGAATATGTTCATTTTCCTAAGTGGTCGTAGGAAAAATATATTTTATCTACGACCTGCAAGATAAGTGATTATTATGTAACTCATTTTAGCATATTTGCATTGCATAATGAGTCTTTTTACCGCGCTAGTGCGGAAATGGACCATAGCGCGTTCATTACAGCACTAGTGCGGTAAATGCTTATTACATAACGCGTTTTGACAAAACAAGTATTTTTAGACATATTTTTTATATTTTTTTTAATTATTATTCTTATACAATACAAGTTATATTTTAAAATTAATTATTATAAATATTAAAAGTAAAATTTGCACCAGTGGCAACTTAGGCATCTTTTAAATCGTAAAACTTGTTGGGTTGATGCCTGGGAATCGTCATTAGCTGCTGCAGCCGGGGGCGAGGTATATGAACTGTACAGATTTAAGGTTCCGCACCCAAAATTTTTTTCGCACCATTTTTTCCGATCTTCTTAGAGGTATCAATATAACCTTTAGCCACGCTGTTGCTTCTGTATTCACCATAACGTTTGACAGTCAATCGGTCTGCTACAGAATCTGCCAACAGGAATGTGGATGAACTGGCGGAAACGGTGTCCGGTATATAATTCTGGGTGTGGCAAATTTAAAAAGGTAGCTATAGCTATTGATGCCAACGGGCTGCCGTATGCAAATGCGTTTTCTGTAACCTACAAAAAATCTTATTTGATCCGTGAATGTTGGACGTAGCGATTTGTATTTTCGGATAATCTGAACCATGTCAACTCCTTAAAATCCTTCAGATGTCACGAAACACTCTCTGGAAATTTTTGTTTTTGTGATTGGAATTTCAATATGGAAAACCTTCCCTTCATCTTTGATGTTTTTGCATAATAATTAGGCCATTTCTTGTTTTCTGCAAGCCCCAGCAATGCCAATGATTAGCCCAACCTGTAATAAAGCAAAATAAACTTAAGTATAGTACTAAAAGTCACCACAACTTTAAACTCGTCTTCTTTTTGCAAATATTTTTTGAAAATGTAAAAACTCTTCCTACCTTAATAAGCAAAAATTTCCTATCATCGGCTGTGGCAAGGAACTGGGCAAATTCTCCTTTTGACAATGTTTGCTTTTCTTCGGCTTATATCCTTCGCTTTTTCGTTTTAGGAGGCCTGTAACTGTGCGAACTTGCTTATATCCAAATTGTTCTTTGTAGCAATGACTGCTCTGAGCATTGAGTAAAAAGCCCATAGGCTGGAGCAACTGTATTTCGTCGATACACGTGTGATTACTCCGACTCGGCCTACGACCTCGTCGCTGCAATATTTAACACTCGTTGTTGTAATGAAGCTCATAACGCACTTGTTATATAAATAATAATAAAACGCTTTTTTGTTTGTATTTTGTAATTTATTTATCATTACTTTTTTAGAAAGCCAACATTTATATATTTTAAAATTTAATAGACATTGTTTCTTACAATAAGTGCAACGTTTACAGCAACACGCCTGTCAAAATTTAGTGGTTTTGATTAAATTTGAATAATTCTTGTGCATACTGTGACACGAAATAAATTCATTTAAATAATTTATTTCGCGCAGCATGTAAAATCACGAGAAAAACTAGAAACGCAGAAATGTTAAACAGATCCATTTAATTTATTATTCATGAAGTGAGCTTGTTAAAAAAATGTCCCATTCTCTGAAAATTCCGCTTATTTCTTTCATTATACAACAGATCGCTAAGCTTTTTTTTAGCAAGGACTGATTGTATTTTAAAATAAAAGGGTCAATTATTTTCATTGTTATGCTTTCTTATTGTGTTCTAATTGTTTTTCTTTGTTTCATTTAAAAAATGGTATGTCTGGAAATTTAGGAAAGTATAACTTAAGTATTTTTAAAAAAATTATAACCTTGACAGTTTTATAAAAGAAATCGCTTATTTAATACTAAGTGATACGAGTCATATTAAAACTTTAAGGATGTGCTTTTGTAAAATATTTTAAAAAATGAAAGAATTGCGTCCTAAATTAATGTTTATCAAAATTTAATAACTTTTGCTAAGGTTATGTTTAAAAGCAGAAAACCTACCCACTTTTACAATAAAAATGTATCAAAATGCTTAGCCTGACCTTCATTTGAATAAGCCTGGATTTAAAAATAAGTCCAATCTCATTCTTTGTCTATAAAAGGTGCATTGTATTCCAGGACATATGAATTTGGTTTCGTGGAGCCTTAAATGTTTGTAGAGAGTACGGTGAATTTTGCAACCTTTTCCCATCATGTACGGGATATGTTCGATAGGGGAAATGTCTGGAGATCAAGGAGGCAACTGAAGCACATTTACACCGGACGCTTCTAAAAGGTCTAAACTAACACGTGTAATATGAAGTGTGCATTGTCCTGTTGATAAAGTGGATTTTGCAATGTTTCTAAAAGGAAAATGTGGTTGCAAAACTTCGTAGATATAGCGCTGGACAGTCATGCTACCTGGAATGAACACTAATAGTGACCTGCTGCGGTAAGCAATGGCACCCCGTAACGTAACACCCACAGTGCGATGATAGAAAATTGGACGTTCCGTCTTTCACTAAGTCTCCTTCCTACTCTTTCACGGCCATCATGTGTGCCCAAACAGAATCTGCTAAATACGTTTGAGTTCCATTCAAGTCTCTCCCTAGTCCATACCAATTGTTGCTGACGATACTGTTGGATCAAGATGAATCAAGATGAAGACGGTATGAAAACAGTCCAAAGACCTTATTCGGCGATAAACTGTCCTAATTGTTATTGTCCTTCCGACAGCATAAAACCCTGATTTGCAACTACTCTTGTTGCGGAAAATCGAACTCTAAGTGATAGTTGTCTCAAATAACGATCCTGTCGCTCTGTAGTCTGTTTTTTAGCGTCCAGTACCTCTAACTCGTCGACTTCGGCCTTCTTGGAACCACGATCGACAACATATTATTACTGTAGCTTCGTTTCGATTCACCCGATTAGCAAGTTCTCTTAAAGAAAATCCGGCTTCACGTAACCTGATTATGCGACCCCTCTTAAACTCGGAAAATTGAGTGAAATTAGCGCGTCTGCGAACTCTAGGCATGATAATGCAATGAAACAAATGGAAGAAAACAAATCCAACACAGGAAAATCACTGAACATAAGGTAAACATGTTCATATTGTTCGGATCCTGATATAACAAAAAATGTTTTAACAAAAAAAATACGGCTCGGAATGCCTTCAAAATTTTATCAGCATATACTTTCATCATAGCAAATATGTTGACAAGTTTTTTTTTTATCAAAATTCAATTAATAGTTCTGGGTGTTGCATTTTCTATGTCACTTACAATTAGTATAACTTTTCTCAGGTTCGGCGTAATTTAGATTAAGTTCACTCTTTTTGTTATTACCAATTTTTAAAATTATTTAAAAAACACTTTGAAAAATCTACCCTTAAAATTGGGTGTAGGTATCGCGTGACGTTTTTCTAACCTTAAAATCAATATAAGAAATAATTATTTTCCGAAAACCAATCGATTTACGTCAAACTTGGTGTACGTGGGTTCTGGGGTTTGCTGATCACAGTTGCGACTCCAAAGTCAGATTTACAAAATTTAAAATGGCAGATCTAAAATGGCGAATGAGATTTTCAAAAGTCAACAGGTTTATGCCACGTACATTGGAGTTTCAGGGGTCGCTGGTCACGAATCTGAAGTCGGATTTAGAAAATTCGAAACCTGTGGTATAATTGTAATGACCGATAACGAGCGGGTTCAACTGGTCTCAAATCTGTTGCCTTATTCACAAATTTACACCGGAGAAAAGGCTAAAGTTTGGGACTTAACCAAGTCGGTTTCTTCCGGTCATTTGAGGTTTGGGGGTTAAAGTCTCTAGGGTTTAAGATCTGGTGAACTTGGTTTCCCCCGGCCACTTGCTGGTGGATTAAGTTATAGGGTTTGGAGGGTTTAGCATCAAACATCCAAAATTTAAGTTATTTGCAAAATTATATGAAACAAGAAAACTTTTTCTGTATCTGTTGTTACTGTTTCTAAATGGGAGACCGTTTTTATTTCGATTTTTTAAATTCGTAGTATAACAATAGCATACAGGTTAATAATTTTAAATTGTGTTATTAGCTCCATATAAAATTTTCTTATTTGTTAAAACTAATTTTTATCCTTGCTTTAAGGTCAAACCTGGAAGTTATATTATAATGTAGTAAGCGAAGTATAAGCTAGGTTATTACCTTAATCGTTACAATATTCGATACTAAATATTTTTTATTTTGGCTTAAAAATATCAGTAACTATGCTTATTATTAAGTCAATAATTATTTGCGTTTAATGAACTTTAATTTATAGTACAAAATATTTTTTTTAATTGATTGGAGGAGCGTCATACATTTAGGTATACATATCAAGTCATTACGAAACCAGAACTGAATAAAATAAAAGCACTGCAAATCATTTTTAACATACTTTAAAGAAAAGAGGTTATCAATTCTACTTGCATGTATGTAATATTATTGGAGTTGCAAAATATTCACATATAATAATATATAGGGACTTCCAAACAAAAATACAAAATTTTATAGGTGTATGTATGTTTATTTGTATGTTTATATGTTTGGATGTATGTTTGTCTACGCATTTTTCCGAAATAAATAATTGAATTGTGACCATTCTTTTTTTATTGGCTTGCCATTAATTCACCTAACCGCTGTGTTCACACATCGTCGTTGTGGTTGGGCCCAGTGGGATCTTTTGTAACATGCGCTAGAGTTGCTGGTTGTCGGCAACTCTTGTTGCCACCGTATGGAACGGGATCCGAAGCTAAGATGAACACAAGGCTTTAACTCAAGGTGTTAGCATACCGTGCTGATGAGTGAATGACATCCTGTGCCTTAAACAGGTGTCCCCAACGGTGCCTCTGAGATACAGGGCGACCTCTCAGAGTATCTACCCTTACTGCGGTAATGCGGGGGTCTGCTGTGGTGGACTATTACTTTCCTAGCTCCAAACAGAAAGCGGACAGAACCGCTTTCATAGGAAAAAAGTGACAAAGGTGCCCTAACCGAAACGGACAAATCCGTTTCGAGAGGTGCCACTCAAGGTCACAAGCAGACAAAGGTGCGCCGACCGAAACGGGTGAATCCGTTTCGTAAGGTGCCCCTGAAGTCACCGGCGCCTGTTTCATGGGGAAGGGCTAACCCATCCCGAACAAACAGGTGCTTAGGAAGGGTTCCCTGAATCCAAACAGAAGGCGGACAGAACCGCCTTTATAGGAAAAGGGTTCCCTGGCTTTAAACAGAAAGCGGATAGGACCGTTTTCATAGGATAATGCCGGAGATGCATCCTCAGAAAGAACATCTGGTTCCTGTAACAAGGACCTGGTAGCTACCCACGTCACTAGACCGGTAGGGGAGGGCATGATGGATCTAATCGTTTGCTCGTCATACTCTTCAGGAGACAGGGACACCAGGACACATCAGAACACATTGTGCTCGTGTCCGGTAGCGACTGTCCGGTAGCGACACGAGTAAGAGGGGATGTAAGAACTCTCTCCCAATCTGGTATCGGATTCATTAGAAGTCCGATCTTATTGGGAGAAATATAAAAAGGTGTGAGCCACAATCAATCGAGCGGTCGCAGTGGAGGGCGTAAAAAGTCCACTCACTTTAAACCTACCTACCTACCATTAATTCAACTTAGGAAACAGTAAAGATTTCATCAAAATTGGTTTAGTAGTTTTATTATATAAACTAATAGAGTACGTTCCACAATAATTCGTTGATTTCTCGTATTACCTGCTACTGTTAGTCGTAAAACTTAATATACTTTGGGTACCCATGTAGGTCGGACTAAAAATTTTCTTTATTTATTATTGTACCTACTTTTTGGTATATTATGTAGGTTACAGGCAAAATGCAGGTGTTGAATGTAAAGCAGAGTCTTTTCGTCTTAGTTCGTTAGTCGTTTGGAGTTTGTCAAGGTATTTTCGTGTGTGTTATTGAGCATCCAAAATAGCTAACCTAAACTATTAATATTAGTAGTATCAGGACCTGTACCCTTTCAAAAGGTGCGGTGCTTACACAATTGATATTTGTCAGGCAACCTATTTATGGTTGGGTTTACCAGTGAGATTTGTCATTTAAAATTTATTGCAGTCAAGAAATCAACGAATTATTGTCAAACGTACCATACTTGTTAGACCTAGACTTGTTACCTAATTACAAACAAAATGCAGCTTTTAGTTCAAACTTAAAATTATGTTATTATATATTTTATAATAATATAAACCCTAAATTAACCAACAAAAATAAAATCAATAGTAAGTACAAAACAAATTAGGAGGCTTTATTTTTTTTTTGTTTTGAAGTTGGTACCAGCAAATTTATTGAATATAAAACTTAATTAACTAAAAACGATGGCTTTGCTGGTACCAATATCAAAAAAAATGTATGCTCTTAAGTTGTTTTGTACCTACTTTTGATTTCGTTTTAATTGGTTAATTGAGGGTATGTATAAAATATATTATTTCGTAATTTTGGGTTTTTTTTATTTTCTTATATCTAAGGGAAAAAATACCCAAGATGGCCCTGCTCAGTCCTCGTTGGATAACCTTATACATTTTCAGTGTGTTTTTTTAACTTAAACTTCTTGATTTAAATAGATATTGCCAATATCAGACACTCCATTAAAAGTTCAGATAAAAAATTGCAAATTGTTCCGCTCTAATACCGGTCATACACGCTTCGGTCTACTGGAGAGGTCGACCTCTGCAAGTGTGCCTGCGCAGGTCAACCGCATGTCGTAGCGCTTATGGGGTGAGAAGTCTTTGGTTCATTTCGCTATGGCATCGATTGAGGATGGCGGCGTACTGGCATTGATAAGTCTTTCATTATACTGGCAAACACGCGCAGGCAAGTAAAGAACATGCACGGGGTCCCAATACGGTGCCTCTCCATAGAATTATTGATCATCGATCTTGCTTCGGTCGCTTGCGCAGGTTAAAAAAACTGCACCGGTCTGTACCACTACACGCTCCGATCTACCTGCAGGTAGATCTCTCCAGTAGACCATAGCGTGTATGGCCGGCATAAGTCAGAATATTCCAATTTTATTTTTAGGTTTGCAGGGCCGTATTTAGGCGGTGGCGAGATGGGCGCCCGCCAAGGGCGCAGCTACCTGGCGGGCGCAAAATCGACCATGATTTTTTTTATCAGTTCTCAGTACCATAGTTATATTATTATTATTATTATTTATTGGCAAAATTAATCAAATAAATATATTACAACAGAACAATTTTATAACAAATTTTCAACTTAGTTACTTAATTTAATTAGTTTTAATATATTAAAACTAAAAAAATGTTTGTATTATTTATAAAACATCAATTTATCCTGATACCTACAGCGAGAATGTAATTCTAAATTTTTTAAATATTTAAGCTGCGGATAAATTTTGGTATTTTATAAATTGGAGGTAGCTCTAGTTCTTTTTATAATCAACAGTTCTTAAAACAAAAGAGACCGTAAATTTATTTTACAGCTAATATATAATATATTTTGAAATCTTTTCTACATGTTTTATACCAAAGATTTCAAATAGTTTATGTAAATACACGAATATAAGTTATTAATTGAATATTTTGTTGCATATTATTTATATTATTAAGAAGCTAGTCTACTCGGCGAGCTCTAAAAAAACGGTATTTTCACTATTTTTTTGTCAAGCTTCTATTAAAGTTATTGAGTTATTTAAAAGATATTGAGCTTAACAAACACACTTTTAAACTGCTAGGATTTTTTTTTATAATAATGATAGGTAATGGTAACGCTTCAAAAAGTAGACATGTGAGTTACGTGGTCCATATTTTTGAAACAAATCATCTGAAATGAAATTTTTTAGTGGTGTTGGATTAGGTACAACAGTAGAATCGATTCGACCTACAATCATTAAATTTTACACATAATAAACAAAATGGCGGACTATTTTAGAAAAAAAAAGTTTTTTTTTGGTTTTTGTTTTAAAAAATTTAGTAAAAATTAGAATTTTGAGATGATTGTAGGTCGAATCGAACTCATACATCTGAGGGTTATCCAGTTAAAATTTCATAAGAATCGGTTTAGTAATCTTTAAGAATCAAACAACGTAAGGTCGAAAAACAGTTTCGAGATAAACGTGTTTAAAGTCTTTTTTTATCGAAACACTGAAAAAAAATCTTACCAATATCTAATTGTTGTTGCCTATACCATACAAAATTCCTTCTGCTTCTTCTAGGAATTGACTTTTATTTAATTTATCTTCTCTAAGCTTCATTCTGCCTTCTTTGAAAGCATCGAATGTTTGGCAGTTTGCTAAAGCTATGCCCTCTTTGACGCGTTTGTCGCGCGCACGGATATTAAAACGAAAAGGTGGGTTTAGACCTGAGCACGTACGCAGTGAGCATCCATGCACGCATTCGTTTGCGTTTGCGAAAAGCGTTTAAATAGGTTTATGTATATTTCGACGCACAAGCTGATCCAGTTGTTCGCAGGAGTGCGTTTATAATGGAAGACGACGATTGCGGGTGCATTTATTTTAATGTATAATTTGATAATAAAGAAAGAAGCTCGTAAACGTAGACAACAGACAAAATACTTTATTACGTAACTTTTTATGCACCCTACAGTACCCGCACATAATAAAAACACGAGCAAAAACTTTCCATTTTTGGGAGTGACACTAGTGAATTTATGATTTGACGTGTCACTGTTGAATGTGCCTGGTTTTATATTATTAAGTTACATCTGCAGGGTGCATGATAAGTTACTAATATGGAAACACATTTTAGCAGATAATTCGTAAACTGTTGGCTGAAAAGAGCTCAAGCTTGCACATTGGGTACAACTCTTTGTGCTCCTCAAAATATCTAAAAAACTTTTTGTCTAAAATAATTAGGAGAGCCAATATTTTACTACTTGAAAATTTACAGGTGATTTTCTTTGTACCGCCCGGCATAGCAACACCCGATATACATATGCATGTACATACCTTTTCCAGTTTCAATGCTGGCCCTAATTTTACTTTTTCACGGCGAAACGATCCCGTAAGACTTTTATTTTTTTTTGTGCTTCTGCACTATCTAAATTTGCAATATTTAAATTATTCACAAGTGCTTGCCAAGCATCTTGTTTTTTTGTTTTAGAGTAATATTCTTGGTTCCTCAATCCCATAATATAAAAAGTTTTCGAATTCTTGCAATAGAAGCAAAACTCTGGTGTTACTCCTCACTCCATTTTCAAATTAAACTAATTCGCCCGTTGAAGTACGTGCGTTCGTAGATACTCCCAACAGTCCCAACCCCGTTCAAACTGGACGTTCGCGAACCAATTAATTCTTTTGAGCATCGCATCGAGACCGACAGCCGGCGGATCGCGCCGTGGCTATTCGCGCATAGAAACACACAGCGTGAGCGTGCGCGCATAACCGTTTACACTTGAACATTCGCGGTGGATAAGTGCGTGCGTGCTCAGGTCTAAACGCACCTTAAGAGGCAGAAAAATGCTCGAGTTAGTCTAAAATTTTTAGAAAATGTTGTTAAATGCATAAACTTTCGAAAAACAGAAAAAAAGAAAAAAAAATTAATGACTGAGTAGACTGACATCTTAAAGTATATATGTTACTACGTTTTTATTGTTGAAAAAATTTATTCTAGGTTTAATCATCCGCAAATAAGGATGTATACTTAATTTACATTCCACTTCTTTCGGTTAGATACAAACTGTTGTTTTATGTGAATCATGTCAAATAGTAGGCTAATATTTTCATATAAAGAACAATAGAATTTGGTACAAACTCCACCACAAAATTGGTATTTTAAAGAAACGAAATTCTCGAATCAAAAAACTTTAAACCTACAACTTTGTACTTTAATTTTGTAAAATTTCCGGAGAAAACCCTAGGACTCTCCGTTTTTATTGGGGGGTATTCCATACTCCCCAAATCCTACGGTGGGGGGGGCGCAAATGTTAAGCCCCGCCAAGGGCACAGCCATACCTAGATACGGCCCTGCAGGTTTGATTAAAAATTAAAACCCGTTTAAGGTACTACAATAAATTTTAGTTAAGATTGTTATATTAGTGTGATGTGTGTAAAAGAAAATTTAATTTAAGGAAAAATTTAGTTTTACATTTCCTTTAAAAATTAATTAATGTAATAATTTCATCTATAAAATTAATTAAACATATAAAAGTTTGCGCTCTTTGTTCAGGAAAAAGTAAAAATTATTAAAATTACCTACGCTGTAAATATAAATACGCATGCTTTAGTAATATAATTCTATATTACGTTCTGGTGGTATAAACTTCTTTAATTATACCACCGATGTATTAAAGTTTAAATTTTAAACAGAACTTTTTGTTGAATTTTTAAAAATATCCAACCTCAAATTTTAATCAACTTTTATTTTATAAACTTTTTTGCAATTTTAATTGTAACTGCAATATAACAAGAAAAACTTTTCAGTTTATCATTGTTCTGTAAACTTGTTAAAAATACCACCCCTATGGACTAAAAATTCTGCTGTTTTCTTTCATTATTTATCTAGGATTGGCGTCTCAAGATTTCCCAAGCATCTTATTCTGCAAAAAAAGAATCGATGTCGTTGGGACCCTAAGGGCCAAGCACGTCTATTTTCTATAATATAGCCACTTTATTTCACTGCTGTCCCCTTTTAAAATTCACATAAGCTATTTATACAAAATAGCTAACTTATTTTTCCTTTTTACGACGTTTTAAGTACACCAAAAAATTTCTAAATATTGCTGTGATAAAATAAAAATAAAAATGTTTGGCAAATAAGAGCAATTTTATTTGTTTTTTGTTTTAATATAAAGAAATGGAATTCTAATATAAAAGCTTCTGAACCAACAGAACACGGGTAAACATAATTTTAGCTCTCTTTTTTATCAAGAGTTTCGGTTTGGAGGTTTGGAGGGGAAGACATTTGCAGGCATCGCGTTTCACCGTCAGATAGTTTTTAAATGAGGAAACGAACTAAGTGGGAAGTTCTAGGCTTGTCCATATGAAATATTAGAGAGCGCATATGGGTGGTACTTGCATTTGCTTTATTTGAAGATGCTAAGGAAGAAACTTAATTGGCTAATTCTTTGGAGTAGTAACGTCTTAATACCTTTACAAGAGCATAGTTTAAAGAATATACAATATATGAGTTGGGTCATTTTTGGCGGCTCTCAAAACGCACCTCTCTTATCCCCGCCTATCCAGTATATTTATACCAATCTATAGTGTGAAGTCGACTGATGCGCCAGAATTCGTTTTGCTGTAACCGTGTGCTTTGGTATATCGAGTCCCTAAAAAGTTGTTGAATATGCCTGGTAATAATATTTGTTCAATGGATAATTGTGAAAGTAGAATAAAAGGCGATTTATCGTTTTTTAGATGTCCAAAGAACCATATTAATATAAATAATATAGATAAGACTATTTTATTGGTATTTGTGTTGAAAATATTCTAAATTTTCAAATGCCAAGCTTGGTAAAGTGCTTTGGGATTCACTGAGTTCCAATAATTTGCTAATTATACGCTAGAACACTGTCGTTTTAGAGTTTATGCTTTGCATTTTAAAAATGAAGATTTTTAAAACCGTTTTAGGAGTCACATTCATTTATCTGTAGGTAAACAACCGATTATAAAAATTTCCAACAGGATTTCAAAAAAGACACAAGGCTTTAGGAACACATATACCATCATGATGTTTTGCTAAAAAAGTCTGTTTATTTGGGACTTTAAAAACTCAAACAAATTGAGAATCCGATCAATGGAGAAAATCAAATAACTATCCATAAAATATTAGTTTTTAAGAATATATTTAGGATTCTCTTACGGAAAATGTAAAAAAAGATAAATTAACAAATATAAAAAATATTCAAAAGTACAGTTACGATTTTAGTCCTTATTATTTACTTATCAAAATTTACCCGGGGTAGATTTCTACCCCGATTTGTTGTTTTACAGATAATTATTAATAGGTAAGAGGAATTAAAAATTAAAAATTTATTAACAGTGACTTTGGTGACCATAAAAAAATATTGTCAACATTATGCTAATATTATCGTAATAATTATTCAAATTATAAAAAAATCTACTCCGCGTTTCCCGACAATCGCGATCAGAGGAAACGGTAGAATAAATTGGTACCGTTTACAAAAATAGGTGTCCCCTGAAACTTTTTTGACGGTTCGCGATCGGCGGAAACACCACACGGTTTTTTTGAAGCCAAAACATCAAAGGTTTATATGCAAGTGACTCAACTTATATATTGTATAATTTTTTAACTAAGCCCAAAACAACGTTTAGAGTTAACGTATGTAAAAACCGTTATTTAAAAATATTCTAATAATATCTACACACTTATTTATGATTTGGAGTACAAAAATGATTAAGTAAATATAATGCCTTATAATTTATACAAAACGTAATTCTTCTATTAATTTGCTTAGCCTATAAATAGACACAATAGAAAAAAATTCTCATTACTATAATTGGAACGGCAACGTAGGAAATAAAAACTTTTTTATTTAACATTCATGCTGTGAACTCGTTAAAAAAAACCGTTCCAAATCTAAGAAAAATCGCTTTTTCCTTCCATTATACGCCCGTTTTCCTACAGAAAAGAATCGAGGTTGTTTGGACTTCAAGGGTATTAAAGCGCGTCTGTCTTCTATAATATACCCACTTTATTCCACTACTTTCCCCCTTTTTAAAATTCACTTGAGCTATTTAAATAAAATGGCCCAATTATTTTCTTCTCTTACGGCGGCTTTTGAAGGCCTCTAAATTATTTCTAAAAATTACTTGGTTTAAACACAAGTTAATACTTTTGGAAAAATAAGATTTTAATTTGTTTTAAGAAAAACACTTCAATATATATATATATATATATATATATATATATATATATATATATATATATATATATATATATATATATATATATATATATATATATATATATATATATATATATATATATATATAAGGAGTTATCCAAATTAAGTGTCCACTCATTGGTAACTTTGTTATTAGTGAAAATACAAAGTTGTTTAAATTACAAACTAGTAGCATTTTTACCGCTGGTAAAAAGGAAATAGAAAAAAACAATTGAGAATCGTTATTTTGATTTTTTCAGTAAAATAACATTTTTTAATGGAAACCCCTGTATATTATATTTTTCTGTTAAAACATCAAATTTTAAACAAAAAAGTTTATAATGACTTTTCTCCTAGATTACAAATTGTTGAAGTTATGGCCCCCAATCTGAAACAATTAAATTGTATCGACAAACTTTATTTTCAACATCAACTCATTATCTTACAAAATAAAATTACAAATTTTGTTTAAAGAAGATGCTCAAAACACCACCTTGTTCTTAAAAACATTTTTGGGCACGTTTTTCAACTTGCTCGAACTGTCTTAAGTATGGTCCTACCATCTATCTGGGTTATCTTTTCCCCAACTGCAGTCTTTAAAGCGTCGACGTTATCTTCCCTTCGCTTGTAAATTTGGTTCTTTAAGTAACCCCACAAGAAGTAATCAAGTGGGGTTAGATCTGGTGATCTGAAGGCCACTGGATTGGGCCATTTTGTTCCTATCCACTGATCATTAATAGTACTTAGAAAATGATAAGTACCTCCTGGAGTTGTGGGCAGGGCGCCATCTTGCTGAAAATGCAGATAATGTCTACTTATAAGATCAATTGGCCTAAGAAATTATTTAGAATTTCTGTCATAAATTCCGCATATATTTCACCAGTTAGGGTGCCCTCATAAAAGAACGGTCCAACAATTTTTTATCCAATTATACCGCACCAAACGTTGAAACTGAAACGGACTTTGTACCTCTTGGATGTACTAACAAAAGATTTTCGCTTGACCAAGAATGGTGGTTTTATTAAACATTCCAAATTTGAGAAATTTGATTTACCTGTCCATAAAATGTAGCGAAAGTTATTTATATTTTGGGGCAGAAGTGAATGGCAAAAAACAAGTCTTCTCTCTGGATCACTTGCCAAAAGCGTTTGAACTGGTCGGTGCTTATACGGAATAATTTGTACTTTTTAAAATCCTTTAAACAGTACCATAACTGAAATTAGAGTCCCTGAGAATATCTGGTATTGAATTCTCACGATAAGCTTCGAAATATCCAATAACTGTCAATTTCCGTGGCCTCGCTTATTGTGAATTCTTTTTTGGCCTTGTTTAGCAAAAACATTTTCGTTGCCCCCAAATTTTTGATAAAGTCTCAGAAAATATCGTTCATACGGTTGAATGCAGAGCGGGATATAATTCACTGTATTCTCTTGCTCTCAAGGGAGGATTTTCTTCACACTAAATAGCATTCTAACATATCACACTTTTCTTCATGAGAGAACATTTTTCTTTAAATTAATGACTGACACAATAAAGCTTATAAACAAGTATTTGACAAACACACTAATGTTTGACATTATTTGATTTTATCATTGTTTTCCAAAGCCTTCTAGTTGCGAATATGTCCAGTTTAGCAATTTGTCGCTGTCAAATGTCAATGCTGTCAAATCGCGAAGGCCATGTTATTTTCATAGTTCATTAGTCTTATATTTTAATACTGCAAATAATTAAAATTGTTATCGTTTTTTACTTTATTTTTGACTCTAGCGGAAAAGTCATTATAAACTTTTTTGTTTAAAATTTGATGTTTTAACAGAAAAAATATAATATACAGGGGTTTCCATTTAAAAAAATGTTATTTTACTGAAAAACTCAAAAATACTTTTCTCAATTGTTTTTTTCTATTTCTCCTTTTTACCAGCTTTAAAAATGCTACTAGTTTGCTAATTTAAACAACTTTGTATTTTCACTAATAACAAAGTTACCAATGGTGGACACTTAATTTGGATAACCCTGTATATATATATATATATATATATATATATATATATATATATATATATATATATATATATATATATATAAAATATATATATATATATATATATATATATATATATATATATATATATTGAGATGGGTGTAACCTTATGGAAAAATATTAAATAAAAATTTTTATTATAAAATATAAAGAAAAGGGAAAAACATAAAAGAACATAAATTTCAAGGGTAAAATGGGTCATATAAATATAAAAATTGGATTAAAACCAAGAAAAAGGCATAAGGTACCTATGATAAACAGAATGAGACATTTTGCAAACTTTAAATACACAAGAAATAAAAAATCACAGAAATTCACTTCGGAAAATATCGGAGAAAGCTGTTCTTGACTGTAATAAATCTAAAAAGGTGAGTGAAAGGCCAAATGTATAAAATAAATATGTAATGCTAATTTAATGATCATATTATAACAAGATAGTTATAAATATACAGAGGGTTGTAATAATAGTGACCAGAATAAACATTAATGCATAAAAAACCCTAGGCAAAACCAATAATGATTGACTCATGGAAAATTACTTTATATTAGGATTAGATTTAGCTAGAATAAGGTAGATTTAAGTTTAAACTAAGTTTTGACCTCATAATAACAAAAGTGTTTGGATTTTAATAATAAAAAGGATAATCTTAAAAATTGGTGAAACAGTGCTTTTGACATCCAATGATGCTATAAGAAGTTTTAAACTGACCATAATAAAAAACCTAACAAACTATATATCAAAAGATAGGGAAATAAACCATCTTTCTCATGATATAAATATATTTAAAACGCGTTAAAAGACAAAAATCGAGCTTATTAAACTCATATTGTGGAATTCATATAAAAACCTAAAGCTTATAATGATGAGTCATAAAAGATGTGTAAAATTATCATTTATTTAGATTTAGTATTAGTTATAAGATTTAAACGGAGGTTTATTTGAAAAATATAAAAATATTAAAATATAAGAAGTCAAAAAGGATGACATCAATTTGTTTACATACAAATAATTGTGACAAGATCAAAATAAAACTTATATAACTATACACCATTAAAAAGCGCATTAAATTTTCTAAATATCAAGTGAGATTATAGCTGCCCAGATAATAACAGCAAAGTAAGGCTTAGTAACAAAGTTAAAATTTTATTATTTAAAATTGCCCTATTTGTCCAGCTAAAATTCTATCTAGGTGCCTGGAAAGACGCCATGCTACCTAAAATAGTGGCAATTGTTCTTGGGGTATATAAACGAATTAATCCCGAAAACTGAAGATTAATCCAAATTCAGTCGCTAAAGTAACCACGCTCCTCCAGGGGTCGAAAAAGACAAAAGAAAGCGGTTTCATAGCTAAGTGCTAGACATAACCTAAAAAGTTGATACAGTTTTTTCTTCCAAATTTTTATGTTTTAAAGAAAGTTAAATTAAGTAAAGTGTATAAAAAAAAATCAATTCAAAGTAAATATAATCAATTTACCTGGAGGTAGTGACAAATTACATAAAATCTGTGCCGATTTCCATGACACAAAAAAGTAAACAAAGTTCGTCAACCAGATGATAGAAAAATTTCAAAGTGCCAATGGTACCCAGCTGATGGTTTTTGATAGTCCAGTTCAAATAAACCTTTCTAGAAGACATCGTAGCCTGTTTGTATTAATATTATATTTTTTTTCACTACTTAGCAAAGAACTTCAGTTTTGTAACAACAAACAAGTAACTTAGAATAGACATTTTAAAACCGAATAAGGTTAATAAGATTTCTCGCCGCTAGGAGAAAAAGGACAAGTCCAGACTTAGAATAGATATTGTTTTTGAAAAAAAATTTTTTTTTAATAAATTGTTGGACCAAATAAATTTTTATTATAATAATGAACAAATAATTTTTATTAAAAGTTAAAAAAATAAATAAATAAATTTTCAGTAAAGACAAACTAATCGAATCAAATACATTTTTCATATTTTTTTTTAATTTTCTAAATTCTTCGAAACGAGTTATAAAATAATAATTATAATAATAATAAAATATTATAATAAAATTTTATTTATATTGTTTTAATTATATAAGACAAAGGTTTTAATTAATGTAATAGTGTAGATATCCTGATAAGGACTTACATAATTTGATATTCAAGTTTTATCATAAATATTTTTTTAATAAACAAATGTGTCAAACATTTATCAGTCTTTTATTTATATAGGTTCGTAAGGCTCTTTTGAATACTGAACTCACCTGAGGTAACGTCTATACAGTCGTAGCAAAAAAATCAGCGCCCCACAAAAAAAAATAAATTGTGATAGTTATTATAATATAACAATCTCAATCTAATTTAATTTAAGAAAATCTAATTAATTTACATACATATACATAACTAAATAATAATCAATCACAATATATATATATATATATATATATATATATATATATATATATATATATATATATATATATATATATATATACAGTGTTTTTTAAGATGGCCATAGGATTTTACATGGTAATATTCCACTCATGTTAGGTCCACTTCCACTACTACTTCATAGCTAAAATTGAAACAGGTGTAACTTAAAGGTTGAGAATATTTTACATTAACATTGTACAAAGTAACTTCAAAAGTATTAAAAAAATTGATTTATTTTCCAATAAAATATAGTTTTAGTATCCTTGTATATCAAAAATGTTTTCACTGTCAATTAGGAAATGTCATAATAATATAAAAATTATATTATATACGAGGATTGTAAAAACTATATTTTTTGGAAAATAAATCAATTTTTAATACTTTGTGAAGTTACTTTGTAATGTTATGTAAAATATTCCTCAACCTTGAGTACACCTGTTTCAATTTTTAGCTAGAATGAGTGGAATGTAACATGGAGGAATATTTACCATGTAAATTATGGCCGTCTTAAAAAACGCACTTATATCATATATATCAATTTATCAATAATTGTGGTTAAATATTGCTATTATTGTGTGAAAGCTAGTCCGTCTCTGGCAAACTAAATAAGCCAAATATGATTTAATGGGTTCATTTTAAAAAGACTTATCATATTAAAAAAATATAAAAGTACGCCTAGTATTTAAAAAGTTATTTACACAAAAACGATTTCCGTTATGTACCTGTATCTCCGTAGGGGAGGCTCATAGGAAAAAACTTTATGGGAACTCATAATATTTTTACGTTTTCTATTAGATTCCGAGATTGCCCACATATTCTGGGACACCTGTATATATATATATATATATATATATATATATATATATATATATATATATATATATATATATATATATATATATATATATATATATATATATATATATATATATATATATATATATATATATATAAATATATATATATATATATATATATATATATATATATATATATATATATTTTATATATATTATATATATATATATATTATATATATATATATATATATATATATATATATATATATATATAATACAGGTGTCCGAATATGTGGGCAACTCCTCTAATAAGAAAACTAAAATATTATGAGTTCCCATAAGTTTTTTTTGACCTCCCCTACGGAGATACAGGTACATAACGGAAATCTTTTTGTGTAAAAACTTTTTAAATACTAGGCTACTTTTATATTTTTTTAATATGATAAGTCTTTTTAAAATGAACCCATTAAATCATATTTGGCTTATTTAGTTTGCCAGAGACGGACTAGCTTTCACACAATAATAGCAATATTTAACCACAATTATTGATAAAGGCTCATCAATATTATTTTTAAATAGCTTCAACCTTAAACTAAAAAAGTACTCTTGATTGACATCGATAAAATCAACTGTTTACGAGAAATAAAATATCATGGTTGGTATTTTTTTTTACATTATACAGGGTGTTTTCTAATTGTACGTTAATATTAGGGGAATCAATTTTTGGGTCCATTTTAAAAAGAAAACTTTATATGAACGTATGTCCTAAACGTCTTAACTTTTGAGATACAGGGTGGTAAAATTTTCAAAAATAAATTATTTATTATTAAAATCTGTAATACCACTTTAGATATTTTAATAAAATTTGGCATATAAGTACTATGTATCAAGAAGCCTTTTTTGGTGTACCAATTTTTTTTAATTTCCACCAGTACAGAATTTGACCTGCCTATTTTGGCAAATAAAAAAAATGTGGTACACTAAAAAATGCTTCTTAATACATAGTACATGTATGCCAAATATCATTAAAATATCTAAAGTGGTATTAAAGATATTAATAATAAATTATTTAATTTTAAAAAATTTACCACCCCGTATCTCAAAAGTTAGGACACAAGTTATTTATAAGAAAAAACGATTTCCAGGGTCGTCCGTTATGTACCTGTATCTCCGTAGGGAAAGCTTGTAGGAAAAAAGTTTATGGGAACTTGTCCTAATATTTTTGGGTTTTCTATTAGATTCTGAGAGATTGCCCACATATTCTGGGACACCCTGTATATATAATCTACCTAAAATTTTGTGTAGAATCTAAAAAATATTATATAGAGTATTTCATTCATATAAGCAAGTTGACACCTATGTACCCAACCCCAATCGTACTTTTTAAGAAATCGATCACCGCCTTTCGTCGTGGGACACCTCTATAAGTTTCCATATTTTTTGTCAGTAAAATATTCTTTCACTAACATAAAGATTTTTTGAAAAAACCGTCAAAATCGTCCAAAGTTATATATAATGACGGTTATCATCATAAATTTTCGTATTATGGGCAGTAATCCATTCTGGCTATTTCTTCTATTTAAAGTGCCTTCATAAATATCCGGTCCGTTAAGGTAAATATTTAAAATATAACATATCGAAAACCCAACTATCTCTTTTTTTATTCACCTAGGATAACTCTGTGCTCAAGTAGTGATAGTTATACCTGTTTAAAACGCTTTTATTTAAAAACCTGCTTTTGCCACACGCCAAAAAATTTCATTGTTATTGTTGAATTTTCGACAAAAACAAAATGTGTTTATTTTAATTGTACATATTTGGGGCTTTTTTAATTAAAAATGTTTCCAGAATTGCCAAAATGCAAAAAAAAACTTATTTGTGTCCACGTAGGGATTTGACAGTACTACGATTTTAGGGCAGACCTTAAAAAAATGCTTCGATAAGATACATTACTCTTGGTAAAAAAATATTTTCTTTGTGGCAAAGAAATTTTTAAAAATTTTTGGCACCCCTATCGACGCAGAAAAGAATATTTTAGGCAATTTTTTTAGATAACTTTAAATATTAAAATGAGGACAATGGTGAAATAAAATTGGTATATTTAGAGAGTAAACGAGCTTTTATCTCCTTGAATACCAAACAGTCTCGGTGCTTTTCAATAAAAAATAGCTTGAAGAAACCGGCTTGTATAATGGAAAAAGGTAAAAACTTTAGGAACTGAAAATTTCGTAAACAATTTTACAAGTTTTTTTAATCTTGGTACAGTCTCCGGGGCTCAAGCCGTGAATGTTTTAGGTTAAGTAAAAGGTAGTTTATTAACACGGGATTTAAAGATTTGGAGGCTTGGAGGGGAAGAAAAAACCTCCGCAAGCAGCCGGTTTCCCAATTAAGTCACTCTAGGGAAAAAGGAACAAAGAAAGTCTGGCTTTCTCCATGTAAACTATAAATGGATGCGCAAAAGTGACATTCCTCGAAGCAAAGGCCGTGAAAATATTTGTAAAGGAGCAACATATCCCCTACACCTTATCGGCGGGCAAGGAAAAAAGCTTTCCTGTAGTAGTGAAATTTATAATAACACAAATGACTCTTCTTTAAATAAAATTAAAAGTGCTAGGAATTTAGGGAGACGCTATTCCCCAGGCATGGAAACAATATAACAAGAGGGTCTAATTTGGAATACAGAGTACCTCTGTAGATTGAAAGAAAATATTTAATCATGATTCATTTTCTGTATAATCATTGTGTTTTTTAAGGCACTTTAATTTTAGGTTAGGAAGGGGTGTACTAAAGCTAAATTAAATCCTTAGCCTCTTTAGCCATTTATTACACGCCTCGACAAAGACTTGTATAGTACCTACGACGGCGTACATAAAAACCTTTCAAGTCACAGGGAGTCCTCAGTCAAAGTTCAGTAACACAACCTTCCATCCACGAGCACACGAGCAACCACATAGAATATTCCGGATGTGATCCACTAACAAAATGTTCAATGGATGACAAAAAAAAACCTTCTGACGTAAATGTTCTTAAATATTCTAAATAAAAACTGCTACCAATTAAACATTAGCAATAAATGTGTTTTTTTACTTTCAAAATAATGTCCTACTTAGTGTACTTTAATTTTTTGTTATACAAAAGGGATTAAGCGACCATTCGCGCCGCGAAGATTGGATCCAATTTGGGGTTCGGGGCATAATGTTTTTCTCAAAAACGGTATAAGTTATCGATAATTTTTAAAAACTATATGAAAGCTAACACTTAAATCTAGGCTTCTGCTGTAATAGTTTTTTAAATTTGGATTTAGTTTTTAATATTTCCTTGAGAGAAAGTCACCCTAAAATCGGTTATGTTTAGATACTATTTTCTCTTAACTCGACTCATATTTCAAAAATCCGTTACAGCAGAGGCATAGATTATTTCGTTACCTTTAAAATGGTGTATAATTTATGTCAATTAAGTGAAAAATAGTTACCGAAAAACGTTATCTCCTGTAGGCTTGCAATTGGAAACAACATCGTATCGATACACCGAAATTGGAAGAACCTAAATAAAATATAATATTTTTAATGTGGCTATACGAAAAATGTGGTAGTGGGAGTTTGTTAGTCTCCGCCCACCGTCTTTGTGTCCTTTCGCCCGACCCCCAAGGTGTAGCGTAAATGCACTCTTAAGATAAGATATTTTTTTATTTACTTTTCAATAAAAATTATTGTTGAGATAGACTTTTTTCATTTAAAAAAATGCTTTCTCATATTTTTTACTAAAACCAAAAATAAAGATGCACTATGTTTGGTATTTTTGCTTAGATAAAAAAACACACTTTTTACTAATATATAATATGCCCTATTTCCTATTTAAAATATTTGAAAACAATTACATCAAAAACAAGGCATTTTAAATTAATATTAAAATGTTTGACATTTTCTGAAAAATTGTAAGAAACATTAAATTCTTTTAAAAACCAGAAAATAGAACCTACAACCTACTAGCTAATTACTGGTAAATATCATTTTAAAAAAATCATCGATAGCGTCAGATTGGTGCCATATTTATTTTGACAAAAATGCTTTCCACGTCGCCAATTAAAAAAAAAAGATTGCAATCTTGTGATACATCATTTTTTAAAAGAGAACTTAAAGCCCTATAAAACTGCTTAAAAAAGATAGGGTGTTTTAGCTTAAATTACTGACTTTGGTCCACTTCCAGCATCTACATCCTTTTAAATGATAAGTTGCTTATTTACACCTTACATATGCATTTTAAATTTTAAAATTACTTTTTTTTTATAACAGAGTAAAGTTCGGTAAATTAGGGTAAAGTAAAAATACCACATTTTTTAAAAACCGCTTATCACGAATCGTATCCCTTAACATTCAATGCACGTTTTTAGGCTATTACATTCAACCCTCCTAACGGTAAAGCCTATTTTTATAATCGAAAGTCTGATCTTCTTGATCTTTCAATAATTAGATTTTAGGACATCATTTCTCTTGCCCGTCCTTTCATGGCCATTAGTTACAATAATAGAGTGAAATCTTATCACGCAAAAAGTTTAATAGTGGAAAGGCGTGACTTAACTGTTATTTGGCAACTTAATACTGTTAGTACCAATTTTTAAGTAAAAATTAAACAAAATACAAAATCAGAATTTTCTTTTAATAAAAGCGACTCAAAATAATATTTCTTAATCTAAAATCAGAATGAAAAAAATTCATTGAATGCTGGCAAAATGCCTCTTGTGCGCATTAAGTCTTCATAAAACAGGTAACAACGCCAAAACTGTGAATCGTGTAACGCAGCAGTGGGTATAAAAGGGATGCAGACTACATTTTTTACTTGTTGACACAATGAACGGTCTACGTAGCATTTACGCTATCGAGTTCTGTTGCATGGTCTTCAGAATTAAAAATTATAAAGAATTGTGTTTTTAGACAGTTTTAAAATCACTCAATGTTAACAAAAAGAAGGCAAAAAAGAAAACAAGAGATAGAAGCAAAAATTATTCTAGATAATGACACAAAATATGTAATTTGGCAAAAAGTGATTAGTTAAAAAAAAACGAAATGCCAACCGTCAACAAAGTGAAGGCTGAAGTAAATACTATTTTTGTATACCTTTAAATATTATCTTTGAATAGGTACTTCACAAATAAATTCTGACAGTTTCAACCAAACCAGACCTTAGTATCAACTTTTGGATATTTTATTAATTTATACAAATGTTAATAACGAAGCAAAGAATACAAAATACGATAAATAAAAACTATGCCATGGTTATAATTATTTAAGGCCTAATACACAAAATTAAATCAAAATCGAGTTGGGCTCTAAGATATCTATAACTGCGTCGCACTTCTTCTAGGAATATTGCTTCTACAACTTGTATAATTCTTTGTTTCAAAATGTCCTCATCATTTGGTAGTGGGTTAGCATAAACTAACTGTTTTAGGCGTCCTCACAAATACAAATCTGCTAACGTAAGGTCGGGGCTTCTTGAGGGGCATAAAACTGGATCATTTCGCCCGATCCATTTTTATACAAATTTAAAATCAAGCCAGTCCTTTGCTTCTTTAGTAAAATGGGCAGGGCATCCAACTTGCTGGAAGTACATGTTACCTCGATAATCTAATGGCAATTGTTTCAAATGATCAGAAAAAAAAGTATTAACATATTTAAATAAGAAACTCTATTATACCATAGTACGAAACTGCGCACCAAACATTCATTTTTTTTTTAAATATTGACGTCGAGTTGCTATTCTAAAGAAAGGAATAACATCATTCCAATAGCGAACATGTTGCGATGCTACAGTTTCATTCGATAAAAACTTGGACCCAACTGAGAACATTATTAGTTCATGTTAGTTCCCTATTACCACCTAAAATCTTACTTTCTACCCAGAAACAGAAATCCAACTTTTTTTCATCATCGCCATCTTCTAATGTTTGGTTAAAATGCGGTCTGTAGGAGCGTATCATATTTTATAGGATTTTTTCAACTTTTTGAAGTTTAGTACAAATCCAGTTTCTCGAAATTTTTTTACTACCTTGCAAAGCCCCCATTTGGTCACGGGTACATTAGGGAACCTTTTATAAATTTTTTTTATCACGTATCGGTTTGAAAAATCGTTGTTACCATAACTAGTGATGAGCAAAACAAGACCAAGACCAAGACCGGGCAGTCTTGGTCTTGGTCTTGGTCTTGCAAGCCTGGTCTTGGTCTTGGTCTTGCAAGCCAAAGAAGGTTTGGTCTTGGTCTTGGTCTTCACCACCCGGTCTTGGTCTTGGTCTTGGTCTTGCTGCAAGAGTCTTGCTGGTCTTGCTTTTTTTTTGGTAGTAATAATTTAAACTAAGCAATCTTGAATAAAATATATCTTTTTATACTTAAATATAAATCAAGATGGGGACTATATTTTTTGCTTTAAAATTTTAAAATATACCAATTTTAATCTTAAACGTACGTTTAAATTATCTGATTAAAAAGCATATTTTTAATGAAGGCGTATATTTATTTATAGCGCCAGGGCCGGATTTAATTTTTTTCTGCCCATAGGCTAATAAATTTTTGCCGCCCTAATATGTCAATATTTTTTAAATGTAAACTACACTAGTAATTCTTATAAAAAATTATAAAACAAATTTAACAAAAGTAAAACATACAGAAACTTAATTAACAATTCTTTAAAACAAAAAAATTTCAGGATTTTTTTATCTATTCGCTAAATATTAAAAAAATATATTAATTTACCATTACATTTTTTTAAAAATTAATAGTAAATTTGCCGCCCATAATATTTGCCGCCCTAGGTTTCAGCCTACTCAGCCTTCGCGTAAATCCACCCCTTTATAGCGCTCTATTTTTGGTTAAATTAAGACACAACCTTCTTTTATTCATTTGGTGGCATATAGAAACATTTAGGAATAAGAATTATATAAATTTTCTTTGAAGAAGCAGATAAAATTAAAGCAAATACAAAACTGTGTACTGTGTGAGCAGAAAAAAAGACTTTTAATTTCAACCAGATGTGAAATATATGTGAAAATAATTCTGATATGTAATCATTGGTTTCTGATTAAAAAAGTTATTTAAAAAACATTTTAGTTTATATAAACTTTTTACCTTTAAATTGGTTAAGAATTTGTCGTACAAAGTTTGTAGAAATACTTTATAAACAATCTGCAGATACAAGGGGGCCCAATAGTGTGACAAAGCTCGATATCTCCTAAATCGTTATAGTGAAAAACTAAACATACAAAAATTATAGACAAAAAGGGCATAAAATGTAAAATTATTTACTATTCCAGAATTTTTATATTATTCCACTGCCACTCAAGAAAACTCCCTTATTTTTAGCTTTTCCCCTAAACTAAAAAATTTATGGGGAAAAATCAATTTAGAAAAATCGCCACCCTGTATATTATGCTGGAAATTGTAGTTATATAGGAACAATGTCGACGTAGATGGTTTTTAAATATTATTTTTGGTTTTGACTTTTCCGTCTAAACCGGAAGTGATTTTTACAATCCATTTATATAAAAAGTATTCCTTTATCATATGGCAAATATATTTTTTATTAATCCATTACTTTCCCATTATCTTAATTTTAAGAAGCAATCCAATGGTGCTACCTCTTACAGTGTAAAACAAAAATAATATATTTCTGAATTTTGGAGATTTTTGATCCACCCTGTAAGTGACATCACTTGATAGCTAATTAAAAAAAAAAAAACATTAAAATTATGAAAGTAATATTCAGCTTCCATAACTTTTGTACCCCTAGTTTTTCTCTGTCGTAAACGATTTCGGAGATGTCAAGCTTTGTCGGACCATTGAGTCACCATCTCATTATTTTTGAAACATGTTATTAAATTTATTCGTTATCGTTGTTAAAGAACTATAGAACTAAAAGAACAAAGTGATCGATTTAATTATTATTTTATTTAAGAAACTCTTACTTATTAAATAATCGCCCCTTTTGACAGTTCTTGACACAGTTTTTGTCATGTCTGTATGAAATGCCTCTGTATATTAAATATAACAATAAAATAGTAAAATTTCAAAAAAAAATTGCAGAAGTGCAAGAGTCTTGCAGGTCGGTCTTGGTCTTGCGTAGTCTTGCACACCTCGGTCTTGGTCTTGGTCTTGGTCTTGCATACCCCGGTCTTGGTCTTGGTCTTGCAAGCGAAAAGGCAGTCTTGGTCTTGGTCTTGGTCTTGGTCTTGTGCAAGACCAAGACCAAGACCGAAGACCAAGACCGGTCTCGCTCATCACTAACCATAACATTGGATTAAATGTATTCCGTTGCTAATATTAGTAAAAATTAATAAAATATCCGGGAGTTGATACTGAGGTCTGGTTTGCTGACACTGTCAGAATTTATTTGTGAAGTACCAATGCTGGGGTGATAATTAAACCTGTACAAAGGTATACCTACAAAACTTTACTGAAAAATGCAAATTTAAACCGAAAAAATAATTACTATCTATACCTATACTCCAGTAACTGAAGACCTGAAAGTACCCAAAGCTGTGAATAAATCTGTACAGTTTTCATTTGTGGCGCAATTCTTAGATCTTCGCGGATGCTTTCAAGCGAGAAAAAAGTTTATCACGATTCCGACGTGGGAACCCGCTGAAAATGGCCCTGTAAAGTCCCAAAAATGAGTTTCTCGCCATCTCTGCCAAAATATGCCAATTAGAGAAATTTTGTTTAAACAAAAAATGAAGACCACCTCAAAATCTACAAAAATGGTCTTTACCATTTTTTCGCAACTCCAATATTTTTCGTAAAAACGGCCGTCGAACAATCCATAACATTCCACACTGGATAGATGTGGTTAGTTGTGAGTCCGCGAGTCACTGCTCCCAAAATATTAAGAAAAAATAATTGACCGCATTTTTTAAAAATTCTAGAAAAATCAGACTGGACTCAAACTCATATGCAATGATAGGTACGGGTTTTTCCATTTCTATGAACTTTGAATAATTAAATAATGTACATTATTGTCCGAGTAATGAAACAATTCGTTCGCCCGCTTACAAGTGAATCCATGAGGATAGCGGCATTCTAGCGGTAGAGCGGCAGCTGAAATGAGGGGACTTCTGGGTCCCGTTATCTCGAAAACTATCGATTTTTCGACAAAAAGTATTAGGACCATTTTTGTAGATTACAAGGCAATCTTTATGTCTTGTCTTTACAAAGATTCTACAATTTGCATATTTTGGCAGATATTAGCGGGAAACTTATTTTTCGGACCTTGAGAGGCCATTTTCAGCCCTTTCCCACCTGTTAATGTTGATACACTTTTTTTCGCCGGAAAGCATTCCCGAAGACCTAAGAATTGCGCCACAAGGGTAAACTGTACAGATTTATTTACAGCTTTGTCCCTTCATTTATTGGAAAACTAATGAAAACCAATATCCTGAAAGATATAATAATTTCAAACAGTTTTCGTAAGTAGCATAGTGTTAAAAGCCTTTAAATAAGAGTACTTTATTTTTGTAAAAAAAAATAATTTTTGGGACACCCTGTATACAATGCTCGGTCCGTTTTCCCTCTTGTCTACCTCATCTCCAGAGAAACTGTATATGAAATTAAAGAAAAAAAAAATAGTAATATATTAGTACTACCATGTAGAATAAAAAAATAGAAATTGTCATTGTACACTATTGTACAGGCAGTATTAAAATTTTTCCCATTTTTTTTTAATTCATCATAGCCTTGATCGTAATTTTTTAGGCAACCCAATTGCAATATATTTGTATACATACTATATTTGATAAAAATATTACTTCCAGATTACATTTTTTTTTGTCAGAAATAAAGCCGTATCTCAATTTATTTTCAAAAAAAGAAAATATATAAATAAAAATTAAATTTGGCCATAAATTAAAGCAATATGATACAAAACCCAAGTTATTTTTTAAATATACATTCAAAATTTAAAAACTTGCTTTTCTTTTCTCCTAAAAACTGTTACGTTTAAGATGTAACAGTGCTTCTGCGGAGGTGCAATACGTTTCAATTAGTATCCATTTTGGGAGGGGGCGGAAAGGATTTGTTTCACCTACCAAGACACTACAGATCCGCCTCTGTATAGTGTAAGATGCACTTAAATGGCTTTTTAAAACATTTTTTCTTAAGGTAAATATAAGATAAAATCAATTTATTAATTTTAAAAATACAAAAAGAGCTTTTGCTAAATACAATATCCGACGTCCCGTCCTTAGATATTTATTATTGTCCCATTCAAGCGTGAAAGGCTTCTTTCTTTCTTTTAGAGCATCGACAAAGAGATGGCCTTTTAATTAAACATCCGACACATTAATTGGCTAACTTTGTCCCTTTTCTGCAAGCATTTGTGAAAAGCTTCTCGAAGAAAATGTCGATGGGGTTTCCGTCCCGACGTCCTGGGAACGTAATATTTTTAAGATCTCAGTCAGTGGCGTTTTACGGAAATACAATTTTTCTAACATAACAAATAGCAACACTCATATACAGGATGTGTTTTTAAAGTGGTACAATGCGATATGTCAAATACGGTTTCAAATCTCTTTATAAAAAATTGATGGCATCGCGTCGTAAGTACAGCGGGAGACATATTTTACGTTATTTTTAATATTTCTTTTTTCGCCTTCTTTTATAAAAGGGGTTTTAACATCTTATTTAGAATGAGTATCCCGGACCTGTTTAGTACCTGTATTGAAGTTAGAGGGCCGAGAATGCCTGATCCACTTCGTTGTGGATTCTAAGGGGGGGGGGGAGGGGAGAAGATGACTGAACAGTCAAGGCTGAGTTTTTTTTTATCTTGGAACAGTCCACGAAGGCTGATGCCTAAGTACTAATGTACCGTGGGTGTCTTTAGTGTGGTGAGAGGGTGTTTGTTCACACGGGACTTACATTTTTGGAGATTGGGAGGAGAAGGAAAAACTTCTGCGGGCAGCAGGTTCCATAGTCTTGACACTCTAGGGATGAAGGAATGAAAAAAGCGGGAAGTTCGGGGCCTCTCCAACTGAACTGTAAAAGGATGCATAAAAGTTGCACTACGTGTTGCGCTGTTGGGAGCTGCCAGAGAAGGAATTATACTAGCCAACTCCTCTGAGCAGAAACCGTGAAAATACCTATAGAAGAGCGACAGATCCCCTACAGCTCGACGGTGAGCAAGAAGAGGAAGCCTTTCTGTGAGCGTTGGATCATTAATAAGACGAACGGCTCTTCTTTGAATGGAGTCCAGAATGCTAAGTGTTGTAGGGGACGCCATTCCCCAGACATGAGAACAATATTCTAAAGAGGGTCTGATTTGGGATACATACAGAGTGTACAAATTGGAAGAAGAGAAATATTTTCTGGCTCGGAAGAGAAATCCAATCTTTTTTGAAGCTGCCGAAGCTATGGATAAAATGTGTTTGTGCCAGTTGAGGTTATTTTCAAAAGTAACGCCGACAAGATTAAACGACTCTATGTTCTGCAGAAGTTGGCCGCTCATATGTAAGGGATGAGCATTTGCAGACTTTTTTCGCGACAGAGAACATGACTGTGTTTTCGAGGCATTAAACTGAACAAGATTTTTGGCGCCCCAATCCAAGATAAGTTTGAGGTGTTGTGAAAGAGATATCTGCATTAACCTGCGCTTGTTTTCGAAATCAGGATTACACGGTGGCTTAAGAAATTGAATACTAGAGTGGAGGATACTATCGTCAGCAAAACTATGAATGGGATTGATTGTGAAAGAGAGAAGATCGTTAATGTGTAGAAGAAACAGCGTGGGTGCCAGCACTGAGCCCTGGGGCACCCCAGCATTAATTTGGTAGAAGCTGGAGGAATGACCATCTACACTAACTGTTATAGGTCGATTAGAAAGGAAACTGGAAAGCCAAGAGCAAAGCTTAGGTGGAAGACCGTAATAAGGAAGTTTGTTAAGAAGCCCATCATGCCAGACCTGATCAAAAGCTTTGGATATGTCAAGAGCAACGATTTGGGATTCACCAAGAAACTCAAGGGACTTGTTCCAGTTGTGTGAGACAAAGGAAAGAAGATCAGCTGTGGATCTACTGTGACGGAATCCATATTGTCTATCATGTAAGATCTTATGTTTTTCCAGATACTTTAAGATTTGGGAATTAATGAATTTTTCAATTACTTTGCAAACAACTGAAAGAAGAGATATAAGTCTATAGTTGGAAGGGAGACTTTTGGATCTTTTTTTGGGGACAGGTTGCACACGTGCAGCTTTCCAGCTCTCCGGGAAAATACCCGTGTTGTAAGAGATTCGAAAGAGGCAAGTTAAGATGGGTGCAAGCTCAGGAGCACATTTTTTTAAGACGATTGCTGGTATGCCATCCAACCCAGACGATTTTTTAGTATTAAGAGAAGAAAGAATACGCTTGATCTGTTTAACTTTAAAAATTATATCGGACATTTTATGAAAAACAGGGACAACTGTTGGAAGGGGAAGATTAGTAGGAGGATCAAGCGTAGAATTGGCAGCAAATTGTTTGGCAAATAGTTAGGCTTTTCCTTTGGAGGTAGAGACAATTCCATCTTCAGAGATTAGGGGTGAAAAAGAATTTGTGCAAAAGTTCTGACTATATATGACTGAGTGAAGTAGAGTATGATGCTTCTTTAAGCAAATGAGACAAGTTCTTGAATTTAAATATGATTGCCACCCAAACAATTGAAACACAATGTTAAAGAGTTGACAGATTTCTTCTTTTCAAAATTTAAAAAAGACCTGAATTTTTGACAGGTATAGATTTTATGCTGACTGTCTTTACAGTACAAACATAAAGTAGAGACATTTGAATTATTACAATAATATGCGGTCGCTTGGGCGTGTAAAGAGGTCGTTTTAATTGTATTTTTATTTTTGTTTTTCGACACCACCGGATCGCTTTTTGGCCTGACAAGTTTTTTTAAACTAGACATTTGTTTTCCACGAAATATTTAAACTCCTCTATTATAGAAAGTGTAGTTAGATCGCGCTTATATTCAAATGCCTTTACTGTGTTAAAAGTTTTTTGCTTAATAAGAAAATCGTTAAAGATTCTAGAATTGCTGGCTCTTTATAGCCCAGACTAAAAAACAAACGCTAGTGTTTATTAAAGTTTGTAAGAAATTCTCTCAATGTAGAAGAATTACATTTTATTAATACCGGAGTATTAAAAATAGATAAGATGCGCGTTTACAACCGAAAGCTTGTTCTTATAGCGTTTGGTTCAAATTTGTAAAGCCACGTCAAAATTTTCATAAGTGACCAAGAGATCATCCATTAATTTGAGCGCCTCGTCTCGTAAGAAAAATTTGAGATAAATAAACTTTCTGTTATCGACAATTAGAGTTTTATATAATTAAATAAACGACCGCCATTCTGGGGCGTCGCCCTTCAAGGGTATTATTTGTATTTGAGGTAGTTTTACCTGTGCGGTGTAGGCGTCGCTTGCGAGAGAGGAGAAGGACGAGAAATTTTGACCTTCCCGGCGGTTGGCCCAGGAGGCGCCAAAGTGTCATCATATTTGTGTAAAGTTCGAAGAGTGCCGAAGTATAAATCTTCTGTGGGATCTCTCTTATCAGCATCAACCAGGCTGGCATCGAGTTATTCTTAACAATCCTAAAAATCTGAATACTTAAAGAATGCAGCTCTTAAATATTTAATTCTATTTATGAAGTCTAACGGTTTAGTATTCACGTCTTAATTTTTTGCTGCCCACCTGGCTAAGCAATCAATTATTTTCTTAGCACTATCACAAGGTGCTTTTGTTTCTTCTGAATCCATTTTTAGACAAGAGAATTTAAAAATTGACTTTAAGTTAAGAGAATGAGAAATCTTAGCTCTGGTGAGCAGATTTTGAAAAAGAGAGTGTGAAAGTTATTCACGTGGATTCACAATATCACAAAAGTAAATTTTATCAACATAAAAAAATACTTCAAGAGTGTGCTAGAATATCTATTCTAACACAATTAATAGAAAAACCTAGACAGTTATAAAAAAATAGAGAATTTAACCTTTCGCGGTAAAGTGTCTAGCCACACTCAAAACACAGGCGATCCGGCTCGAAGGACCATTTTATGAATGAGAAACGTAATTCTTTATGCCTTAGCACTATAAGCAGTTGCCGACAAACTCTGGTATCGGCAAAATATGAACTGCAACCCAATAGGTGCAAAGTAAGGTTTGGATGCTCTGTATGTTAACAATTGCTAAATGAAAAACTACAAATTAAGTAAATATACACAAGTTTTACTTACAATAAATTACATGCAATAATACTTTACAATTTTTTGTGATATGCCAATGGACGCATCACCAACCCAATTCAACGTTTATGATTATACTGGTTCTAAAAAAGTGACAAAATTTTCTTTGACAAATTCTTGCTAAATTTAATTTAATTTTTTAAAATTCTTAAAACATGAAAAAGACCTATCCTGTTCTGTTCTTTTCAATCACCTTAATCACACATTACCTTTAAACTTTGCATAGAATACGTTAATTTGACATTGACATCGAGAAACATTTAAATTAGCTCTAATAGCTGAGAGAGATGCACATTTTTGTACAAACAAATGTAAACAAATTTAATTGTTTACGAAAATAGATGTGCTAGTCAAATTCCTTAAAGAAAGTAGTATAAATCACTACCATGGCAAACTAACATTTTCATCATTTATTTAAGAAGAAGAACGTTTTCGACGGCGTACAGATCTCACAATGTTTCCTTTACTTGTGTCCACAATCCTACTGACATAACAAATTTCAAGTTTATTCTTGGTCAATCAGTCAGTCATTGAGTCAGTAGTAAAATCAGCGATTTTTAAAGTCAAATATCTCTGAAATTACTTTATTAATATTTTAACAGGTAATCAGAATACTTATGTAAATTTACATACCAAATATCATACTTTTATATGGAACGAGACCAAAGTTATAGTCCGAGAAACAAAAGGCCGAAACATTTCGTGTAATATACGAACATTAGTGAGGTTGGCCTGGCGAACTACCGTGCGCATAGGTATCTTTTTCTTATTTCTTTTTATGGTCAAGATTTTTATACTTTTAAATACTTAGCGGTAAAATAAAAAGCTCCTAATTAAGAACTTAAATTTAGTTACCGTTTTTTTAACTCGACTGTCCACTTAACGGTTAGTTTTATTGCTTCTTCAAATAAAAAGATAAAATTTCATTGCAATTCACTCGGGCATATTTAACAAACTTAATTAATAGCTTAGCGCCAGTTTCTTTGCAGGCGTTGCGCAAATTGCAAAATAATTTTTAAAATTTGTTTAGAGAGATTAAAATAAAAAATAATTACATAGAAGTACTTGGCACTTAAGCAATTAAAAAGCTCCAACATAAAGGTAAAACAATACATTTTCTAGTACTCTTATTAATAAGGTTTTAGATAATTGTGTGGATTTTTAAAATTTTAAAACTAGATTTAAAAGGTTTAAGCCTCTATGCCGATAAAGCTACTATAATGAGACTGAAAGGTGCGGCAAAAGATACTGAAGTTTAGAAATGGTTCTTAAAAGACGTTTTTATTTAGAACAAGCTATAACAGTTATTGGATTCTTTTCAACCCATAGTTTTGGTAACTCCCAATCCAAGATTAGTTTAAGGTCTTGTAAAAAAATATTTGCATTGACCTACGCTTGTTTTCCAAATCAGGCTTATAGGCCTGCAAACCTATGAATATGATTGATTGTGGATAAAAGAAGATTGATGATGTGAGGAAGAAACAGAGTGGGTGCAAGTTCTGAGCCCTGGGGCACCCCAACATTACTTTGGTAGAAGCTGGAAAAATGACCATCTTCAATAACTGATATACGTCGATAGGAGAGGGAAACTTGTTCCAGTTGCGTGAGACAAAGATCAGCTATTATCTAAAATGTTGTGTTTTCCAAATACTTTAAAATTTGGGAACTAATGAATTGTTTAATTACTGAAAGGAAGATATAGGTCTATAGTTGGTTTTGCATCCTTTCTTGTAGAAAGGTTGCACACGTGCAGTTTTTTAGCTCTTCGGGAAAATGCCCATGTTTTAAGAGATTCGAAAGAGGCTAGTTAAGATGGGTGTTAGCTCGGGTGCACATTTTTTTAAGACGATTACTGGTATGGTATCTACCCCAGACGATTTTTGGTATTATTGAAGAAAGGATACGTCTGTTTAACTTTTAAAAAGATATCGAACATTTTACAAGGAACAGGGGCAACTGCTGGAAGAGGAGGATGAAAAGGAGGATCAAGGATAGAATGGGCAGCAAATTGTTTGGCAAATAGTTCGGCCTGTTCTTTGGAGGTAGAAATAATAGCATAAAAATCTTTAAAAATAAGGGATGAATAAAAATTTGTGCAAAAATTTTAACTATTATTTTTGGCAAAGAACCATAAAGATTAAATACTATTCGAGCAAGAAAGAACTTTATTTTTATTAGATTTTTTAAACGGTTTTTGGCTTCGGAGATAGTTTATACTGATTTTTTGCTTGGGTGAAAAGGAGGATCAAGGATAGAATGGGCAGCAAATTGTTTGGCAAATAGTTCGGCCTGTTCTTTGGAGGTAGAAATAATAGCATAAAAATCTTTAAAAATAAGGGATGAATAAAAATTTGTGCAAAAATTTTAACTATTATTTTTGGCAAAGGACCATAAAGATTAAATACTATTCGAGCAAGAAGGAACTTTATTTTTTATTAGATTTTTTAAACGGTTTTTGGCTTCGGAGATAGTTTATACTGATTTTTTGCTTGGGTGCTAGCCGGTCGTTTTTTGGGACTGGGGTTTTTAAGAAACTTTTTATGTGCTTGCATTTTTAAAAGTCACAAGATATAGAAAACCACCGTATGTGATTTAAAGTTTTGGGGTTCTTTTTGGCATAGGGAATTTAGGTCTTGATGCCCAGTTGAATTAATTTTAGTAAGTTGTTTACATACTTTGGAAGGATTGTGAGTGAAAAAGCAGGTAGGATCGCAAGGGTAGGTGGCAAAGAAAGAGACCATCCCAGTCGGCCGAGTTGTAGTGCCAGACGCTTCGTGGCGGCACGCATTCAGTTGTCTTAGAATGTGTAGTGTATGATACGGTGACCAAGCCATGATCTGAGCGACCAAGGGGAGCAGTTACTGATAGTTGGTGAGAGTAAGAAAAAAATTAGGGGGGTTAGAATTACGGATTGGAACCCTAGGGAAGTAGGTAGGTGCTTTGTTGTGTAATGTTGACATGTACGTATTTATTATCTAGGTTGAAATAAATTTGTTAAAGAAAAGTTTTAGTCAATATAAAATCGACCTAAAATTAAAACCATTTTTGTATCAGATCACTTCATTTATTTATTATTAATTTATTTAAAAATATTTAAAAAAAACTATAGTTTAAAAATACTAAACAAATACGCTTGTATAGCAAACCAAACTAAAAATAAAAAATAATTTTTAAGTATAAAGACTGTGTGTTACAGTGATAAAAAGACCAGTAGGTAATCAATTATGACAAATTAATTTGAAATAGGATTAAAATAAAAATTAGGTTATTAACAAAATAATATAGTAAAAAAGTTCCGTTTGAAATACAGAACTGTGAATTCTTTATTTTACTTTACACGCCCGCTCCAGTTCCCTGCTCAGTTTTGGATCTATCTGTGTGTCAGATGATGTCCCCAGATGTGTTGGGAAGATCGGATTGTTGCTACGCACTTTGATCTGAAATTTTTACCTAAAAGTTTTTGTTAAATAAGTATTGGAGAGTCATCTGGTCTGTTCTCACGTCCAGGATGTTATCACCAACTTGACTTTTTATGTCGTTATGCCCCAAGCCAGCGTAGACACTAGTTGGTTTTTGTTGCAGTCGGAAGTAGCTTATTCTTGCCTCTCCCATCACTATGAGATTAAGTGGCGGAAGTTCTAGACTGCTGTTAAGGCTGTTTTGATTGCTCCTGTTATACCTAAGCAAGCAAGTCTCTGTACTTTGTCCAGTTCTTTGTCGCATCTTTGCCACATTACCAGTGATGCGTATGTTATCATAAGTCTTACCAACATGGTGTAAAACCAGTAAACCATGTTTGGTTTAAGGCCCATGTTTTTCCATGAGCGCATCTGATAACATAAGAGTAATCTCCACTTTTTTTTATTTTTTGTAGATATTGGCTTTAGGTCAGTTTAGAGTTTGAGAGGACACCTAAATATTTTACCTTTCCCACAATCTTGATTATTTCACCTCTTAAGTTAAGGGGTCATGGCACCTCTAGTTTTTTCTTTTGGTGAACGCTATTATGGCTAATTTAGAAGGGCTTAAGTTAAGTCCCCCTTTTTTTGTCCATCTGGTAACTACGTTTTGGGCTTGTCGAAGTTTATCCGTAACAGCTTGTTAAATTTTCCTTGGCCATAATGACGAGATCGTCTGCGTATCCCATTTTTTGGTGCCATTCCAGTTGTAGGACATTAAGTAGATCGTCCATGACAAGGTTTTATAGTAGTGGGTAAAGGACGCCTTCTGCGGACCTCCTCGCATAAATCGAGCTACAAGAGTTTCTTCAAGAATTGAAGTATATGGCTTATTCTTTACAACAATGTTGATTTTTTTATTGTAAATCGTATATTCTAAACCGCAAAAAACTTTTATTAAGGTTGACCTATTTCCGTGTCTTTCACATTTTGGTTCTTCTATCCCCTTGTATAGCCCATCTGCAGACATACTGTATAAAACCGACCTTCCAACCCTAATTACTAACTTAACTTGTGCAATCTATTTTCTAACTAAATTGAAGCTACAATTTACTGCAAATCTTAAAAATAAAGTATTAAATTACATCGTAACTCACTTCCACTTATTTAAAGAATCTAGTTAAGCTCTTTGTGTCAGCATGCCTGTCAGAGTTGCCATTTTAAATAAAAAATTAGATTTTAAATTCGCTTTCGCAGCGAGTTTTCCAGGTAAAAACTAATTATACCCATTTTTGTGATACACAGTTCTGGAATGGCAGCCATCAAATTTTGCCGTTAGGCGGTCACAGTGGCCCGTTCATTTTATCCCGTCATCTTACCCGCGAAACTAGATTAACTATTTATCTTTTAATTTATAATTTCGAAAAGTAAGAAAAAAATAAAGTACACTTTTTATTTTTAATTAAAAAAATAATAATAATAGTGGATATTAATAATAGGCATGATGACAGATTTCGAACAACTATTGTATTTTATTCGGAAATATACACTAATTGTAACGAATATCATATTTCGAAAAAAAATCAAGATTAATATTGAAAAAATGCATTTTAAATTTTAATTTCAAATTCCCACTAAAACGCTCCAAAGTGTCATGGCGTCGATTGTGACGTCACGTTAAAGTAAACAAAGTGCAAACACAAACGCTCTTCCAAATTACAAGTTATTTTACGTATTTAAAACATGAATTCGAAATCGTATAGGTGATGTTCAGTTCCTCCGTATACTAACACGTCAATAAAAACTCCTAACAAGTTATTTGTATTCGTGTCATACGAAAAAACAATACGAGATAAGTGGCTTATGACCAATTGCACCGTTGTGGTTTTCTGTTTTCTTAACTAAGGGACGTTTTGAATGTGACTATTGTCATAATATTTGACACCGTCTCAATGCAACTTAGGTTAAGAAGGGCTTAAAACTGCTTAAACCACAGTGGTGCAAACCGCCGTTAGGCTTGCAAGGCGTGATTTAACAGGAATTTTGCCCACAACTGAGCTTTACTTTTGTAAAGATCACTTTGACGTAAGTATTTACCTAATTTTGTAAACTTATGGTCCTTGTTCAAATATTCAAATTAATAAACAAATGATCAAATGTTTTGAGGTTAGGTTTTGTTTATCAAATCAATATTATTAATTTGCCACTTATATAGATACACTAGCTTTTGCCCGCGACTTCGTCCGCGTGAAGTTCATTTTATCCCTATATGCGCCATAATACACACTAAAGAACCTCGTGGAAATTCTAAGTGCCGCCCCTATTTTATTTTTGCCCCTATAAGTGCACCCCAATTGAACTAAATCCTGAAAAATTCTTTCTTGGTGGATGTCTACGCCACACAAACTATTACTGTTCTAAAGAACCTTGTCCCAAATTCTAAGCTATTTGGGCCCTACTTGTACAATATGCTCACGCATGCTAGTTGGTAGAGTATGATTTATGAATAAATGTTTTAATAAGGTAAAGGCCTATTTTCTTACATTAATGTTATATTGTTTTGAAAGAATATCATACTTGTGGTAGCCCACATTAATAATAATAATTACTAACAAATAAAACATTTAAATATAATGAATTTATTAAATACTTACAAAATAGTATTTTCTAAATATTCCGAATATACTTTTAATACACACAAAAATACACACAACACATCTAACACGACAAGTCAACAAAGAATGCCGTCCGTACCTTCGGCAACCTATTGATACTACAAAAAATACAGATAAGCAAAATGCGTAAACAAGTGATTCACTCGAGTCTGTTGGCGGGTCTCCACATCCCTCCTTTTTTCACCAGGACGAGAGGAGACAGATGAGGAGGGTTTAAATCTTCCTTATCCTGTTGATGGTCATCTTGAAGCAGCTCCTTGTTAGTCGCAGTTTCTGATGTGGGCTGAACGGGTGCAGGCTGAAGTAATGGTGAGGACGTTGAAGGGCCTGGTGTGGTTACTGCTGAATCGGTGGTAGGTGGAATGTCCGGTATCTTTTTCACGTGAGCAACATTTCGCTTGATTGTCTTTGCGTCTCCGAATAGGGTCAGCTCATTACCATTTCTTTCAAGTACGTCATATTCTATGCTATTAAAGTTTGGTGTCAGTTTATGTGGAAAGAACGTGTTCTTTACCACCACTTTGTCTCCTGCTTTGATTTGATTTTCATTTGCTCTTCTTTTACTGTCTTCTCTTCTTTTTCCTTTATCTTTTTGAACCAAATCTCTGTCATAAACTTCATCATCCAAAGTTTCCATCTTTATATCTTCCAAGCATGGGATTTTGTCTCTTATTCTGCGATTAAATAAAAGTTCAGAAGGCGATTTACCCGTCGTCCCATGAGGTGTTACATTATACATTGTAATGTAGTTTATAATTTGCTTTTGATAGTCCCGCTCGTTGTTTAAGTAACTAATTTGCAGTCGTTTCTTAAGGGACTTATTTATATTTTCAACCTCCCCGTTTGCCTGAGGCCAATAGGGTGGAGAATTGACTATATCAATGCCATTTACTTCACAAAACTTTTTGAATTCTTCGCTATTAAAATTTGTTGCGTTATCTACTTTTATGGTTTTTGGTAGACCGAATCGACAAAAGACTGTTTCAAGGGCTCGAATGACTGCTGAAGACGTAGTTGATTTAGTAAAAATTGGTTCTACATAACGGGAATAATAATCGATTACTACTAATAGATAATCTTGGTTTGGCTCACCTGACATAAAGTCCATTGCCAAATATTGCCATGGGCCTAATGGAAGCTTTTGTCTTACCATTGGCGAAGGTCTGTTTGGCTGTGATACCAGTAGACATTCTCGACAACTTTTAACATGCTTTTCCGCTTCTCTGTCTATCTGTGGCCACCAGACTTTTGAACGCAGCCTTCGTTTCATCACTGTTTCCCCAGGGTGACCTTCATGTGCAAGTTTTAACACTTGACTTCTCAAATTTTTCGGGATTACGATTTTGTTTCCTCTTAGTAGTAATGGTCCCATAGAAGTCAGTTCCAGTCGAAAGGGATAATATACACTTTGATCATTTAAACTCCATGAGTTGTTTGTCACTTTCTTAATAACTTCTGGGATTTCTGTATCACTATTACTTTCAGAAATCAACTGAGATATCGACAATGCTTTGGGTATTGCTTCCGTTATGATTGTTTGGACGTGACATTCATTTGGCTCATCAAACGTTGAATGTGTTTCTAGTTTGCATAATCTTGACAAAGGATCAGCGATGTTTGATTTTCCAGATTTGTACTTAACAGTAAATTTAAAAGCTTGAAGTCTAAGTAACCATCTTTCTATTCTTGCAGGTGGTTTTGATGATGGCTTAAAGATAGCTTCTAGTGGTTTGTGATCAGTAATTAATTCAAAATGTATTCCAGCAAGGTAATAATAAAATCTTTCGACGGACCACACTAGAGCTAAACTTTCTTTCTCAGTCTGTGAGTAGCGGCGTTCCACACCCGAGAGGCTTTTACTGGCAAATGAAATTACATGAGGTTCATTATGCTCGTCAATCTGTAGCAAAACTGCCCCTAAAGCCACTGGGCTGGCGTCAGCGATCAGCTGAGTGCGCAACTTAATATCAAAGAATGACAGAGTGGGCAAATTTTCCAGTTCGCATTTTAATCTTTCAAAACTTTCTTGCTCAGTTTGTCCCCACTGAAACTTTGTCTCATTTCTTATCAGTATTCTTAGAGGTTCAGTCAGAGTTCCAAGATCCGATATAAACTTCCCCAAATATGTGACGAGGCCTAGAAAACTTCGCACTTCTTCCTTGTTTAATGGAGCCCGAAAATCACGGATAATTTTAACTTTCTTTGGGTCTGGCAAGATTCCAGAGGAAGTTAGTATGTGTCCTAAAAAATCCAATTTCTTAACCTTGTACTGACATTTCTTTTCATTTAACAACACATTATGGCTCTTTAAGACAGCCCTTAAGTTATTTAAGTGTTGATCATGCTCGATTTCAGTTTCTCCATATACTATAATGTCATCGATGTAGTTAAGACAGTTCTTACAAGGGGCCAGTATACTTTGAAATATACGTTGAAATATTTCAGGTGCAGAGTTTATACCAAACATTAATCGCTTGTATCTGAATAGTCCCTTGTGTGTTATAAAAGTTGTGATGGGTCTACTGTCTTCATCCAATTCCAGCTGATGGTATGCACTAGCTAGGTCTAAGCGCGAGAAGAAAGTAGCGCCTCTTAGTTTAGTCATAAAGCTTTCAAATGTAGGAAGTGGAAAATTCTCTCTTAATATAGCTTCATTAGCTTTCCGCATATCAATGCAAATCCTAATGTCATCATCTGGTTTAAAGACTATGACCATTGGAGAAATCCAAGAACTGGGCCCATATACGGGTTCTATAATATCTCTAGCCAGTGCTTCATTTAGTTTCCTTTCAACTTTTTCTTCAACTGCTATTGGGATTCTTCGAACTGGTTGCTGTACTGGTTTTATATCTGGGTCGATTGCAAGTTTTACTTTAATATTAGGAATTTTCGGAAAAGGCTCATCTTTTTCTATGTGGTTAATTTGAGCATCAAGTCCCAATTTTAAAACCCCAAGTGTTATAGATGTTTTTCTCCCCAATAAAGATGTTGTTCCAGTTTCTACCACCATAAATGTCTCTATACGCTCAGGGCCATTTCCAATGCAAATAGGTGCTGTAAATTGGCATTTAATATTAAGTGGATTATTTGCAGCATATGCTTTTATTGTACTCATCACGTTTTGTTGGATATCTAGTATTTCAGCTTTATTTTCCAAAATTTCCTCCCAGTCCCGTCCGTTTATAATGTTACATGAGGCTCCTGAGTCAATTAGCATATCTATGGCAACACCACCAATGTTCACCGAGATTATTCCATCATTTCTACTAAGTTCAAGTCCTGCTGGACTTGTAACTTCAAAACATTCGTAGTTACCAATCCCACTAGTCGAGGGGACATTTTCAGCATTCGAATTGTCGACGTAATTGATTCTTTTTGTTTTTGATATGTTAGGGTGTTTGCCACTGTTTTGAATAAACGGACGCTTAGATTTTCCCGTCCTACATTTTCTAGCAAAATGTCCCAAGCGACCACATTGATGACACTTAATGCTTATGGCTGGGCAATTTTTCATTTCCGAGAAGCTGTGCTTGCCTCCACAACGCATACATTCGCTATTTCTTGTAGTTTCCCAGCGTTTTCGTTTTCTTGAGTCCTCAATGTGATTTACTTGAGATTCTCCGACTGTATCTAGTTGGGAAACTTCTTTTTTATGCATGATTGAACTTTCGTTGCGTGTTTGTTCATATATTTGACACTGGTCGACAATTTCATCTAATGATAATTCCTTTTCTAACAGTTTTCGCTTTAGGTCAATCGGTGCCCACATATCAATTAACTTATCTTTAATGTTAATTTCCCGTGCCTCTTGTTCATTCTTTCCAAAAGAGCACTTGTTGGCCTGTGTTCTACATCTTATAAGGTATTTGTTTAGGCATTCTCCCTCTTCAGGTTTCATGTTGCGAAATATGTGTCTTTCAAAACACGGATTTTGTTGGGGCGAAAAATGGCTATCCAGGCTATCTACCAGTACTTTAAAAACATCGTTTCTAATTTCAGGGTCATAATCAACAATAGCGCCTGGTAGGCCAAATGCAATTTCCTGGAGCTGTGGTCCTCCAAGGTGTAGTAATTTATTTTTTCTTTTTACAACATCTGTAATTTCTTCAGCATCTAAGTATAATTTTACTGAGCGGATCCATTTTCTCCACTCAAGAGCTAACAGACCCTTATCCATAGACTCACAAGCGAAATGTTTAATAGACGACTGCTCCATTGTGATGGGTTTTGGTTTATCTGGAAAGAAAATTATTTCTAGTCCCTATATACTATTCTTTTAATGTAGTGCATAATTATATCCGGAAAAAAAATATTATATACCACGCTCTTTTGGAACACCCTGTATAAGTCAAATTATTTTTAGAAAGTAGTTTTGGTTATCCTCATTAATATAACGTGAATCAAAATTTTCATTAAATTAACGATAGAGCTGCAATAGAAGACCGGAGTATTAAATGGACACCCTGTATATCAGAGATATTTAAGTGAATATATATAAAACACTTATATTCTCACACTATACTACATTACTCATAGTTGGTGTAACTACCCCTTAATGTTATGTCATCAGTGATGTTACCGAGCGTATTCTTATGGAATTTGCTAGTAGCTCCATATGAGAAAAGTGTGAATAGTATTTAATTATTTATAAAAACCATAATTTATGCGTGTCTACAATAAAATTATTCGAAAGTTTTCTTTTCTTACCACTCAATCTCTTTCTTTTCTTTTAGTAGAATTGAATCCACTCCTTTATTGTAGAATTGAATCCACTCCTTTAATAGCAGAATTGAATCCACTCCTTTATAGTAGAATTTAAACCACTCAGCAATTCAGTAGAATTTAATCCACTCCTTTATAGTAGAATTTAAACCACTCAGCAATTCAGTAGAATTTAATCCACTCCTTTATAGCAGAATTTAATCCACTCCACCTAAAATAGTACATTTCTCTTAATTTCTTTTTAGAACACATATATTTCTCGTTTTACGCAAATGAGCTAGCCCTTTGTACAATATAAAAAAAAATTCTCTACTCTGTATAATTTATTTTATTTTTATTCTAGGTATATTCTTTTTCTGTATAAAGTTTTTTTTTTACTCGTCGCCAAATTGTGGTAGCCCACATTAATAATAATAATTACTAACAAATAAAACATTTAAATATAATGAATTTATTAAATACTTACAAAATAGTATTTTCTAAATATTCCGAATATACTTTTAATACACACAAAAATACACACAACACATCTAACACGACAAGTCAACAAAGAATGCCGTCCGTACCTTCGGCAACCTATCGATACTACAAAAAATACAGATAAGCAAAATGCGTAAACAAGTGATTCACTCGAGTCTGTTGGCGGGTCTCCACAATATTTACAGTCATCATGCATATTCGTGTTAACTAAAGCTTTGGTAACTTTCAGATAACTAACTTCTGATTAAATCTAAGGGTTGTTAAACACAATCATGTGTGCATTACTTTTAAAAGTGACCTTAATTGGCATAAACAAGGCGAAAAGCTCTAACTTAAGGAAGACTGCACAAGACCATCCGTATATTAAGGTAACTTCGAAAATATTCTGCAGAATCGCGAACAGGTATAATATTGGATTAAAATCCCAAACCACTCTAAGAAGACTTCTGAAACAAGACCGGACAACATTTCAAGTAAAGACTGTATCTGCCAAATTCCCTGTGAATGTGGGGAAGTAGCGACCCGTCCGTAAGGGCGAAAAGGCTGTAGCCTCAAAAAACAAAATGTAAATAACCAACAAATAAAAATGATATTTTGTATTAAATCAATCATTCCAAAAAATTATTAAAAATCTTAATTTTAACTTCACTAATTTCTCGTTGCAAATTGCCTTACATTCAGTCTAAGTCGCTCGAATTTCCGTCATATATTCCTTAATAAACTTTAACGTGGCGGGAATTATTTTTGCCTCGATCGTCGGCATAAGCCTGCAAACGCGGCGTCGTATTCCCTCACCGACGCCATGCCGGCCTCCTATTTTACATGGGATTTAACACGCGAAAGGGCGATCCATTTTTTCGCTCAAACGATTTGATTCGTTGCATGGGGTATCGTTTAAATAATAAAAAGAAAGGCGGATGTTATACAAGGCATTTTAAGTATGACGTTCACTAGAAACACAAGTCATTATGACAATCCACTTACAAAATTCACTTGTTTTACCTTTAAAGGTATGTACCTAAAATTGAATTGTGGTTTTCTTTCTTTTTGCTCCGAAAGAGTTAAACATAAGTATAGGATATGCTACATGATTCATGCGTAGAATTTGACACAGAATTCGAAAATGGATTTTAAGAAAATAGTGTTCCATAAAAAAAAATCTTTTTAGTGCAAAAAATGCGCAAGAAAAAATTATGATAGACGTGTGCAAGCATTTTTTTGAGCTCACTGTATAAAGAAAAAGTTGACTGGTTCTTAAACTTAAAAAGTCAAATAATGTTGCTGCAGTCTGCATCATCATATTATTATGTTTACTAAAATTCATTTGGCTAGGAGTTTCTTATTCAATTAACTATTTTAAATTTATATTTTTGCATATATTTATGCAAAATTATTATTTAATTAGCACCAGTTTTTAGCATTTTTATTTTGCGATAACTGGCTATTTTTATTTTTATTTTCTATTTCTCATTTCTCATAGCAATTAACAAAACATGCATTTTTATTGTCTACAATTAAAATCGTACTCGGAAAAATGTTAAACAAATTATTTCATTAGAAAATTAAAAAAAATAGGTGTGCACTTACGTGCTTAAAACTAATAAATTTTAAAATAGAACATTGAGAACATTGTTAAAAAAAGCGCGTGAACATATAGCGCGTCGAGCGAAAATTCGCGACCGAGAGAAGAGTACTGAGTCGAACGTGGAGAGGGCACCCAGCAGCGAAGGAGAAGCAGGAGACGGGCTGCGTTTCGCGAATTTTCGCTCGACGCGCTAGGTTCACAAGCATTTTTCACAATGTTCTCCAAACTTATGTAAAAATGTGAGATATACAATTTGTAGCTTTTAATCTCAACTTTAAAAAGCCGTTTTAAAAATTTAAATCGAAACATTTGCCCTATATTCACGGCACTTGCAAGATAAGTGCGATTAAATAAAAACTATTATTGCGACAATTTTCCTCTTTTGGCAGCTCAAAGTATATTTAATTGACTATCATTTTTTAAAAAAATCAGCCCTTAATATTGAAAATTAACGGTGATACGAATTTTTGAAAAAAATGTCTGTTTAAAGCGTTTTTCCAGCTTTTCTCGGTGAAAAATAATCGGATCGGGATTTTTCAAAACTTATTTTGTAGGTTTTTTTAATTCTCTACAAACAGTTTTTTTATAGTAAAGTGATATAGCCGGTACTGTGTGTTATGTTTAACAAAAACTAAAAAGGCCCTTTTTTAATAATTATTGTTTAAAAAAATATCTGAAAAAAATGGTTGGGTTTTTGTTTTTTGTAATCTACAGGTTATTTCGGAAGTCAAGGAGCAGTCAGATATCTGTTAACATTAATTACAAAAAAAATCTATAATGATGACTAATGTAAGTATAGGTCTTTGAATTTTATATAATGTATTGCATGTTTTTAGCTTTTAAGAGACATATTAGTAACAGTATTCAATATTCTAAAGCCGCAAGACAGGAGGAGACGGGAGAAGCTATCCTCTCGTCCTGTCTTGTGGACGCTCGATCAGGCGAGAATACCCCTCTAGCGCTTAAGTGACAACTTTCTCTTCCTCTCGTCTATTAAGGTCTCGTATCGTTTTTTTTCTGTAAATATACATTTATTTTTAAACATTAAAATAATATTTGGAACATTGTTTTAATTTAAAGTTTTTTTTTGAGTAGGACAGCTTTTAATTCTGAACAAGTTTTTCCAATAATATATTGTTTATGCTTAATATTAAAGGCTGTTTTCTTTATAATATGCTGGTTAATTTGCAATTATGGTACGCTTCACAATAATTCGTTGATTTCTTCAGTGGAAAACCCAACCATAAATAGGTTGCCTGACAAATATCTATTGTGCACCGCACCTTTTGAAAGGGTACAAGTCCTGATTACTTACTAATATTAATAGTTTAGGTTAGCTATTTTGGATACTCTATAACACACACGAAAATACCTTGACAAACACTAAACGACTGATGAACTAAGACGAAAAGACTCTGCTTTATATTCAACACCTTCAATTTGCCTATAACCTACATAATATAGCGAAAATTATAATTAAAGCAATGCAATAATAATTAAAGAAAATTTAAAGTCCGGACCTACATGCGGGTACCCAAAGTATATTGAGTTTTACGACTAACAGTAGCAGGTAAAACGAGAAATCAACTAATTATTGTGGAAGGTACCATACCTTGTATACGCTAAGATGTATTAAAAGTTCTGATAAGTGTTGGTTTTCGTTATTTTTTAAAAATGCAAAAAATTGGCTATTTTGATATACTATACTTCAAGTCCAAAATTTCTGTCAATGACGCATCGCTCGCCTTTAGAGTGCCCCGGGTTGTGTGGGGTCAGGGGAATCAATTCCAGTGGCGTGTGCATTTCAGAAAATAAATGATAAAATTTCGTCAAAACATGAAAATATTTTTACAAGCAAAAGTTATTTTCTCACATTTTCATCAACCCTTTAAATTAGTAACAAGCCTATATTATTTTCTTATTATTCGGATTAATAAAATGTAATTTTTTGCTTAATTTTGCACACCTCCTATTTTGAGGTCATATAACACAAATTTGAGTTTTTCAAGTTTCATATTAACCCATTTTATTTTCTACATAAAATATCACTTAACATAAATAACAAAAGCCCTGAGATCATCCAGCTTGTAGAATCCAATAACTATTTCAGGTGTCTTTCGGGTTTCCATATTTTAGGATTTCCATATCGAGGATATTTTTGATCAAACATTGGGGGCCGAGCGAAGCAAGGTTCGCATACCTTATAAAAATGTCATAAAGAAAACTATTACAACTTGGCAACAGGTCAACATTTTTAGAATTTCAAGTTGAATTCGGACGTAAACGTTTTACCTACTTTTTATTAAAAAATAAGGTTTTTTACGTACTTTTTGAGTGATTTTTTTAAAATATTCAAATAGTATGAGTTTTTTAAATATGTTTTCGTGCAAATGATTGAATTTAAAGGAGTATGTCGTAAAATGAAATTAAACAATTCAATTAATATTCTTTTGAAATACTATGAGAGGCGGCCAAAAAAAACAGCTTTTGATTCATGTTTAACAATCGGAAAGTAGAAAGTGTGCAAAAAATAGCGAAAAAATCGCATTTTCCAGTATCCGAATAATTACTAACATTGTTTATTTGCCTTTTAAAACTCTGAATACCGTAAACGAAAAAACTTTTGTTAAAGTTGCACATATCTCTGCAGCATCCAAAGTGGTTAGTTCTGGATTTCGTTCCCGAATCCCATGGTAAACATTTTTAACCATTATTCGTTCTTTTAACGTTAACTGAGTTTTTTTTGTAGGTGGATAACTAGTTAAAGGTTAGTTAATATTCATAGTTTACTAAATTAAAAGCACTTAACAACACTAAATCTTTATATACAATTATATACACTAAATAAGATAAACTATAATAAAATTGGCACAAAACAATATTTATATACTACTATTACTAGACATTTATAATATTTAGAAAATACCCTGTATAGCAATTAAAATTTAAACTTACAAAATCTGTCCATAATCAATAATAACTAAATAAAATCATCGAACAGCACGAAAACCCTGTCGATACGCTTATTTTCAAGTCTCTTCAAGTTGTAAACTAAGGAATGTGTGTTGCCACTTTTATTGTCTTTTCGATAACAATGATTTCAATACATATTGGCGTGCTATTTTAAGTGCGATTGCTGGCTGGTAACTTATTTTCGCGAATTATGACAACGTGGCGATGAAACTTTTGGCCGGTTCACTGTTATTTGAGCGGAAAAGTATATCATAGGCTTAAAAATCATTTACTAGTGTTAGATTTTTATTCAGCCGCTTCGTCGGTTGGGTGGCCGGTATTTAATGAGTCACTGACAGAAATTTTGGACTTTAGGTTATAGTAGGTAATGAAAAATCTTAATATATAAATTTCAGTTTTATCTTAAAGGAGAACTGTAAGGATTGGTATTTTACCTAGATTTGTTTCCGACACTGCGGAGCACCAAGAAACCTTTTGACCTTCGTGTTGTATAAAGCTCACAAAACACGCAATTTAGTTAGGTGTATGACGGGACAATCAATGCACTTATGGGCATGTTTTATTCAATAAAAATAGTGGCAACAACTTTCCGTCTGCGTTATCAGAAAATCTAAATACGGCAAGGTTAAGACTATAGAAATAATTCGGGTAAAATATTATAACTAAGTATAGTTAATCTTCAATGGCTTTTTATTAACCTTTTTTTTAAGTAATAGTCCGGGAGGCCACCAGCAAAAAACCAAGCCTATAAGAGAACCGCATGAAACATTATTTTATTACTATGAACTATCGTCAATTCAAAGCCGCACTGCTGCCTCATCTCAGCAATCCTAAAAAAAACAAAATATTTTAAAACTTATCTACGTTTCGGTGGCAGGACTGCCACCATTATCAGGATTAACTTAAATGAAACATAAAATAGAAATTAAAATTAAATTTGTAAGACTTTTCTTACGAAATTAAGGAGATTCTAAGAACTTTCTTATTTTTTATGGCATTTTTTTATAAATACCATATTACTATCTTTTGGCTGGTATATTTATAATTTTTAAAAAGACAAAAAGAATGTGGTGTGTTAACTGATTTTAAGTTTACCTAAAATTATTTTAGCATCAAGCATAGTATTATTAGTATTACTAATAGTATTATTTTTTTAACAAGTCTCCTTCGCTAAAAATACTAGAAGCATTTTAGTTTATTATGTGGTTGTTATGAAATGCGTGTTGCAAATTTTTGATGTGAAATTATGTATTTTTAATGTTTGTTCTATATTGTTTTATGTGTTTGATCAATGATATGGAAGTTTTATACATATGAAATTAATTATATTTAAAGGGGATAACATTTTTGACTTTTCGTTTATATTGTATGGTTTAGTTAGTGTTTTGTATTTTAAAAGATAAATATTAAATTTATTACCTATTCGTAAAATTTTATTTGATACGCCAGAAAAATATGGTGAAAATAAATTTGTAATAGGTCTACTTTAATTTTGTCTTAAATTTAGGAAAGCATTTGTTTATAAAATCAAAAGGATAATGATCCTAAACTAAAATATATTTTTAATTCTATAAATGTTAAATCATAAATGTGAGCAAAAGTTTATGAAATTTTAATTTAACAGATTCAAAAACACTCTAAAAAACCGGCAATGTTATTCATGGATAAGGCTGAAAATTTAATCATTTTTAGTGGACTAAAAATACAGAGTGTAAAAAGTATGATGTTCATAATTTAAATGGGCTATAGTGGAGCTCAAAACAAGTCGAAAAGCTCATATAACATATGTGTCAAAACTTGACTTGATTTTTGTCTAAACGATGTCAAAGATTGAACTTTGAAAGCAATTATTTCTAAAAACCTGAGACTTTTGTCTTGATCGCTTATCAGTAGATTCATTTGCTAATAAAATAAACTAAGTTTTAAATGTTTCAATCTACAAATTAAAAAAAATACCAATAATAAATTTTTCTCCAGTTAAAAATCTAAAAAACAATTGGCAACGGAGCCATCTAGCTAGAAGCCTTGTCCTTGTGTAGTCAGTTGTAAATAGGTACGTGTTGAACGGCCGCGACATTTTTGGTTGTTTTTAAATCGGGAAAAATGCGGATATGTTATAAATTTACAACTGTAGTGTCCAAGAGTTTTGAAAACGAGATGTGTGCAACAAAGAAATCTTATTCTTCAAGTAAAATAAAAAAGTGCTGTTTTAAAACATAATAATTTGTGCTCCAAAAATGAATATTTAGCCTTTTGTGGTGAGTACAATTATTTTTTAATTACAAATATTAACCAAACAATAATGTATTGTTTTTACATAAATTTAATTTCAAATTAATTATTAAAATAAATTGCAAGAAGTAATTTTATTATTTGTATATAAATAAACATCTCCTTAAAAAAGTGTAAATATGCAAAACTCCAAAAAGTCGACTCGCTTCTATGAAACAGGCGCGGTGTTGCCAATTTTTTTAAACTTTGAAAGGCTATATTTCGAAAACAGTTAACTTTTGACCCATATGTTTTTGGCTTTTTCGACTTGTTTTGAGCTCCACTATTGCCCATTAAAATCGTGAGCATCATACTTTTTACACCCTGTATAATTGATACCAGATTATTTGTCACTTAGTATAACTATTGTATCCGAGTAGTAAATAAAAAAGTTTAGTAAAAGAAACATTTTCTAAAGCAAATTAAATATTAATTTTAGCTTTCTATGAGATTAGTGGCTAACAATGTTTTTTCCATGTTCTCGATTCTCTCTAGATTTTAATACTAACTCGAGTTTTCACCCCCGAGCTCATTCTAAACCTGTTATCCTAAAGCATTCCCCGGGGAATCCATCTCCGTCTGAGGCTGCGAAACCCAATAAAACGGTGGATATATCTCGTCGGTGACGTATATTTCCCTTACGAGATTGGCTAGAGTACAGACATATGAGATTGACTAGACAGCTTCTTTCTAATTTTCAGACTCTAAAGAACCTACATTTTAAATAAAATTACCTTCGGCTCATTAGATAGTATTCAGTAGTATCTGGGATAAGAATGTTTTTATAAAGGATTATGTGGCTAAAACATATAGTATGTAAGGCCAAACCAACCCACTATAAAAATATATATTTATAGATCACATCACATTTTTGCAAACTTATATACTCAAGGCGCCTATGACAGGATGTAGACTTAAAACAAAATCTAAACTGCTCAACAAAAAGATCGTACCATTTAATTGTTAAACCCATTTTCAAACTGCTGTAACTTTTTTAAAAATTAACTTTTTTGAATATCTAAAACGAAGTTTAAAACCGCGTTTCTTCTACTTTAAGCTGTATTGCATTTAGTTTTAGTAAGATAAATATTATCATGATGTACAGGGTGATCAATAGAGTGCTGCAAAAAAATCGGGTGTGTCCCATTTCAGTGGTAATTTTTATTGCTCGTTATAATATGGGTTGTTACCAAGGTCATATCAATATCTCTAGACGTTTATGCCAGTTTTTGAATTGAGGACCTCTGGCTTGCGATACACTTCTAAACGTCAAATTTTGGTAATCAATTCTTTAAAAGCCATAACTGGAAAATGGATTGACGGATTTTAACGAGTGTTTTATATTCAGAAAGCTTATTTCATGTAGATTTTTATGTCTTAAGCACTTTTCGATAGGTTATAATTTTATGAGTATACGGGGCCAACAAATACCAAAAACGTAGTTGAATTGAACGCCAAAGAGACCATATGTGTGTGTTTTGTTTTAAAAATGGCCAAGTTGAAGTTTGTGTCAATATCTCGAAACGATTTATACCGTTAATCGATTTATGCTGTTTAAGTGCCTGTAAACTTATTCAGCAAAAATGCGTCGTTATTATGGCATTAGGTCTGAATGGTAGGAATTCCAACAACGTGTTAAAGTTTTAAACATTTTAAAACATAAATTAGGGTAATTGGTGTTGTACACCATGTTATACGGAGTAATCGAGAAAGTACTTTTAAAAAATTTAAATGTTTAATTTTGTGCCATTTTGAGATGCAAAATGTTTTACTTATTAGAATAATATTGTTTTTTCGATATTCCTAGACTTTGTTGCAAGTCTTTATTACTAAAATCCTAGATGAATGTAAATTTAGGATTTCTTACAAATTGTTTTATGACAATGACATTATCGTTGCTATAGAAACGTATCGCTGCTATAGATAATTCAATGTATCAAGTAAACATTTTTTTGTTTTTTGTGGAGGTAATTTGACTCTTTGAAAATGGCAAAACTAATTGTAAGCTAAAATCAACTAAATTTAGTGCGGTAAGTTTTTGGACATCGAAATGTACTAAAAAGAGTTTCAAGCCTGACAATTTAAATCTAAAACATGTTGCGCAAACAAGGCCGTTCTGTACCTAATGTTGCGGTAATTATGGATACCATAATAAATTTGAAAGCACTTTGTTGATCATTAAAACTTTAAGACGTTGTTGGAATTCCTACCATTCAGACCTAATGCCATAATAACGACGCATTTTTGCTGTTTACAGGCACTTAAACAGCATAAATCGATTAACGGTAGAAATCGTTTCGAGATATTGACACAAACTTCAACTTGGCCATTTTTAAAACAAAACACACACATATGGCCCCTTTGGCGTTCAATAATTTACCCTATATTTAGGATTTCTAAATCAGCTACGTTTTTGGTATTTGTTGGCCCCGTATACTCATCAAATTATAACCTATCGAAAAAGTGCTTTAGACATAAAAAATCTACATAAAATGAGCTTTCCGAATATAAAACACTCGTTGAAATCCGTCAATCCATTTTCCAGTTATAGCTTTTTAAAGAATTGATAACCAAAATTTGACGTTTAGAAGTGTATCGCAAGACAGAGGTTCCTCAATTCAAAAACTGGCATAAACGTCTAGAGATATTGATAATTATGATCTTAGTAAAAAACCATATGGCTTTATCTGGGCCCATATTATAAAAACCAAAATAAATTACCACTGAAATGGCACACTCGAATTTTTTGTTTTTTTGCAGCACTTTATTGATCACCCTGTACATCATGATAATATTCATCTTACTAAAACTAAATGCAATACAGCTAAAAGTAGAAGAAACGCGGTTTTAAACTTCGGTTTAGATATTCAAAAAAGTTAATTATTAAAAAAGTTACAGCAGTTTAAAAATGGGTCTAAAAATTAAATGGTACGATCTTTTTGTTGAGCAGTTTACATTCTTTTAAGTCTTGACATAAGCAATTGCAAGTCGATACTTGTCATTGGTAATTTTGTAAATTTTTGGAATTTGTCTGTTAGCGTTAAAATGTATCTTACACGCAAAAATCACCACGACAATAGGGAGATTTTAAGCCACCTATTTGAACAGCAATACACGTTATCCGTTATGCAAAGCATGCGCAGTAGCACCGAAATAAGCGACAACGTTATTAACTGACATTGATCAACTTTATTAAAGTTAAAGTTACGTTGTTTGCGTTGTGTTATTGCTTCTACACTGTTGCCGCTTGTAAAACATTAATAAACAAGTTTTATCATAAAACACTTAGAAGGTTGGTAGGTTTAAAGTGAGTGGACTTTTTACACCCTCCACTTCGACCGCTCGGTCTATTGTGGCTCACACCTTTTAATATTTCTCCCAATAGGATCGGACTTCTAATAAACCGATACCAGATTGGAAGAGAGTTCTTACATCTCCTCTTACTCGTGTTGCTACCGGACACGAGCACAATATGTGTTCTGATGTGTACTGGTGTCTCTGTCTCCTGGAGAGTATGACGAGCAGACGATTAGATCCGTCATGCCCTGCTCTCCCGGTCTAATGACGTGGGTAGCTATCAGGTCCTTGTTACAGGAACCAGATATTCTTTCTGAGGCCTCATCTCCAGCCTTACCCTTTGAAAAGAGAGTAGAGGTTGACATGGGAACAGGGGCGTTATATTGAGAGGGTCGGTACTGTGCAGGTGCAGGTTTTGATGGTTTACCAAAAACCTGGGCATTTGTAGGGTAATGCCTTTGAACTGGTCGGGGTTGAATATTAATTGGTTGACTGGAAATGGTCTGGAATTATTGGCTTAAGTGGGGAATAGTAGTGGTTGCATAGGGGGTTGGGAATGGAATGGCTTACTCACTCTATTCAAATTATTATTATTATTAATTTGCCTATTGTTAGTATGTTGCAAAGTTGAATAATTATTAGCAAAATTTACTTGTGATTGTATCATATTGTAATTTACAACACAATTAAAAGCATCCGCTTTCTGTTTGGAGCTAGGGAAGTAATAGTCCACCACGGCAGAGCACCGCATTACCGCAGAAAGGCTAGATACTCTGAGAGGTCGCCCTGCATCTCAGAGGCACCGTTGGAGACTCCTGTTTAAGGCACAGGATGTCATTCACTCATCAGCACGGTATGCTAACACCTTGAGTTAAGCCTTGTTTTCGTTTTAGCTTCGGATCCCGTTCCATACGGTGGCAACAAGAGTTGCCGATAACCAGCAACTCTAGCGCATGTTCCAAAAGATCCTACTGGGCCCAACCGCGACAACGACGTGTGAACACAGCGGTTGGGATAAAACACTTAAGTTTTGTACCAAAATCATGAGTTTTAACTATATCAATTTTTTTACCATATTTATAATTTTTCCTTAAATAAAAAAAAATATCTTACACCATTAAATGCTATGCCAACGTCCCATTACAAATTTAAGGAAACAGAATAATAGCTAGCTTAGGCAAAAATCGCCCTCTACCCCTAGCCAAAGTTGATGAAATTTGGTACAGATGTAGTATTTAGTACCCGGAAACCGAAAATACCAAAATGCTTGCCCAGGGGTGTCGGAGGAAGGGTGAAAACCACCCTTAAACATGGAAAAATATGTTTTATCTTTTAAAGGCAGAAATAATGGGAAAAAAGTCCTAATTTCTTTTGCAGTGGAGTTTACAAGTGCGATAGAAGAAATAGCATGATAAATCCCTGACTTGTGACCAGGCTCGTAGCTAGGGAGGGGGCAGAGGGTGCCAATACGTCCGGCGCTGCTCGAGTTGGAATTCTGTACTTATTATTTTTTGGAAGCTGATCTTGATTTTCGAGTTTATGCGACCTGGGAAGTTGATCGTCAATTGTTATTGACAATTTTATGTTGCAAAATGGTTCGTTTGGGCTCAAAGCTAGCCCAATATCAATAAGCAAAACGAACTTGTAATTGCGATCTTCCTGCTCACAGCTTGTAGTAATGAGAATTCATAACTTTTAAAACAGTTATACATTGTTTAATTAAAAACTGGAATAAAGAACCATGCAGGTATATTCTCTATAGGTTTTCGCATTCGTTGAACATAATTTTTGGATTAGTTTGGTCTAAAAACTTAACAGTCAATCATTAATAATAATTCTGGCTTAAAATATGTTAAAAAATTAATTTCCAGCGTATAAATTGAAGTAAGTAATAATCGCCAAAGACATAGCTGTGAGAAGAATGTAAATTAAATCAAGTATTGGGGAGAAGATATGTGAACTAGTAGAAAAAATAGGAGGAATAATTTTAATTAAACCAAGATTTATTGAGCATCCTTATTCATGGCAAGAAATTTAGTCTTCAAAAAAACCCAAAAATATATTTCTGGACCTATCATTGAGAAGAAATACTTTCTCAGCAAAAGCAGAGTCCCATACTCTCACACAACTTTTCACTAACAAGCTAGCAACATTTTTCAAACTTAAAACAAAAATATCTTAGATGTGTGAATAATCATTTCTAGCGTAAAATTTTCCTTTTTTTGAATGGCAGCGTTATTTTAAAGAAAAAAAGTATCCCTTTATGGATAAAATAGTTCAAAAGTTTAGGGGTAGTTTCACCCTCTTGCCGACACTTTTTAGCAAGGATTTATTAATTTTTCGATTTTTCGCCTGAAAATCTACTAGTATGCCAAATTTCATCAACTTTGGTGGCAGTTAGAGGAAAAAACCTCTAACGACTGGACTATAACACTTTTAAGAAAACTTTGACGGTTTTGTTTTGTTTGTAAAGCATGTTATTTCACTCGTGTTAAAATTAATTAAAAAGTAAGTTTCCATTTTCCTTTTTTTTAAGAAAAATATGAACAGGTAATAGTAAATGTGAAGAAATGGCAAGACATTGTGTGTGTATAATACATGTATTTCGATATTTCGGTAAAGTTTTTAGAAGGATATAAAACAGGATCTTTAATAATATTTAAGCCGATAAATTTTTCTTAGAAGCAAAAAAATAGATCACATAAATAACAGATTTACCAAGGAATTGGAAACGTATTATATAGCTACCTTTTGATTTATATATTTTTCCCTTAATCCTCTATATTTACAGAAAATATCGTGGTAAGGAAAATTAATTTTCTTTCGTTCGGGCCAGCCACAAAATAAAGTATAGGAAACCAAAAGGCTTTTAATTAAAAATTAACAAGCTATTTCTTCCAGTTCATTTATGAAATTAAACTTTCGCCAATTTGGCTGGCTTAGACGTGGTTTTGGGGCTTCGGTAAAACAAGCCCGTATATTGTAAACCAGCCTTTATTTTAGATATTTTTTGTGCTTATACAGGTGTTCTTAGAATAATGATCCTGGTATCAATTTTCTTTGTTTCTGGTAGAAATGTCTTTTAACGTTGTTTATACTAGGTTGTTAAGTTTGGCCATTCAATAAAAAAAGTATAATTTTGTGGCTTAAAAAACATTTTGTTATACATGTAATCACTTTAAAATGTAATACACTCGTTCTGTTGATTTTCCAACCTATGCAGTGGCGGATTTATCAGCAGGCTGAGTACGCTGGAGTCCAGGGCGGCGAATTTTAGGGGCGTCAAATTCGGGATCAAATATGTCTTGCGAAAAATAAATCGATTCATATTTATATACCTGAATTTTATTAGCTTCACACAAACAATTCAACATGTAATATGTTTTGCCACTTAGATACGTTTACCTACAATTTGCAAGTGGTACTTTCAGGGTTAATACATTTTTCGTCCTCACTGATAGACTAGTATCCGATTTAGAAATCAAAAGTTTTTATTTCTGACCAAAATAAGTTAATTGTTATCATCAACAATTAAGAAAAAGTCCTTTCTTGGAAAAAATGATCCAAAATCTAGTTTTACCAAAATTCTTTTAGAATAAAGGTAACAGGGAAATTTTATACATTCTTGAACCAAGTCAGTCTCTAAATCGTTAGGATATAATGATTTAGAGACTGACTTCGTTCAAGAATGCATAGATTTTCCATGTTACCTATATTCTATAAAAATTTTGGTAAAACTAGATTGTGGATCATTGAAAAGACTATTTTCGTTCAGAATTTGCATCATTGTTGATCCAAACTTGGATGGAGCATTTCGCATGGCTCTATGTGCACCACCGATAAATTGTGCGGGAAAAAGAAGCTTTTTTTGCTTAAAACGGCTGAAAAATTATCTAAGATCTTTCTTAAGCCAAGAAAAGCTAAAAGCCTCAGCTCTTTTGTGCATGGAGTCATAACTAATGAACAAGATTTTGTGTGATGATATAATTGATGAGTTTATAAAAAAAATTACACAAAAAGTTATTTTTAAACTTTTATAACTTAATTAATTGCATTTTATCGTCATCATCAGCCGAATTGTTACCAGATAATTAAATATGTTGTTTTTAAACCATGAGTAAGCGCAATAAACATGATTTTAATACGTTAACCAAATGTACATAATTCTGTAAGTAGTATTAAGACATACCTTACTTCGCCTTATTAGTTGAACATGACTGAGCTAACCACAAAAAATTGTAATTAATATGATTGTGATTGTATGATTCTGCAGCAAAATTTGAATAGCCTACCGGCGGCAAATATATAAATCTGCCACTAAATCTATAGATTCTATCCCTAAAGTAAGTATCATGAAGACTGTCGATATATGCGAGGATGTATTGTCTTGAAGAAGAGTAATTTTTTTCGGTAAAGCAGATTCTTTTGTAGAAATTTTTAGATTCAGCTATTACACAAGCTTACAATAATAAACTAAGTTTATTGTTTTACCAGTTTAAAGGTATTCCACGAGTAAAGCTTCGGTATACTTCGAAAAACCTGAGGCCAACACTTTCTTGTTTTTATGGACCTGTGTAATTATTTCGCATATTGGCAACACTGTAACTTGCAAACGTTCATTAAATAATCTTTTTGATTAAATGGTGACTCTTAATGATTTAATAAAGTTCAATGAATTACATTGTTGTAAACTTACCGAAAACTGATTCTAAGTCTCACTTGAGTGACTATTTGTTGAATATAACAATGTCGCGTCGAAATCATTTGTCATTAGATGCAAAACAGGTTGTAAAGAATGTGTATGAAAGTAGAGGACTAATTAAACAAGCAGCTTTAAAAGAAACCTGTCTACTTACAAAAACTCCAATATCATCGATAAGGGATATTATTATTAGTAAAGAATTGAACAAAAGAAAAAACGTAGTGATTTTCAATCTCACCGTATAGACAATAGTGATCAGGACCTAATAAGAAGAAAAATATATTGTCTTTATGAAAGCGGAGTTGTTCTTACTTTGGATAAACTAAAAAACCAATATAAATTTTAGCCGTGTCACCCTCCATAGAGTTGTTTGTAAAATAGGATTTAAATACCGCAAAATAGACAAAAGACAAGTAGTAATGAAATCGCACAGATTACGCACTTGGAGATTTATTTACCTTCAAGAAATTAAAAGATATAGGTTAGAAAACAGATCCATAATTTACCTTGATGAAACATGGTTCGATGCACACGACACAGTATTCAAAGGATGGGCTGATTCCAGTCAAAACTGTCAGACAAAAGCACCTTCAAATAAAGGAAAACGCATTACCATAATACACGCTGGTTCAGAAGACGGATTTGTCCCAAACTGCTTGCAGTTGTCTGCAAAGAATATTAAGGATTCTAGCTTGAATTATCATGAGGATACAAGTGCAGAACTTTTTGAAAACTGGTTTCAAAATTATCTTTTAAAAAATATTATAAACAACAGTGTTATTGTCATGGATAACGCAAGCTACCATAGCCGTCTGTTACACTAAGCACCAGCTTCATCAAGTTCAAAAAGAAATCTAGGAATATTTGTTAGAAAATGATATTTATTTTGAATTCAGTCACAAAAAAAGCGCAACTTTTGGAAGTTCTAAATTCATATTCAATTAAAAAACAATATGTATGTGATAATTTGGCTAAACGGGCTGGGCATACTGTCTTACGTCTTCCTTCGTATCACTGTATGTTTAATCCCATAGAGCATTTGTGGGACCAAGTATAATCAAAGATCAGAGTAGAAAATGTTACACCCACTTTAAGTCCCAGTGTAATAAATTTAATAAAAAATTTAATTACTAACATACCAGTTGCGAGCTGGAAAAATTCACTACAGCACAGTATAAAAATTGAGGACTTTTACATTTCTATACAAAACAACTTAAATCCTATTGTAATTAATTTTAATGATGACTCTGATAGTGAAACAGAATTGGATTTAGATATTTACATTAAAAATGTAATTATGTATATATAATATAGTTATAAATTTATTGAAACTTTGCATAAATTCAATTTCTTAATGTAATTTTAAGATTATACTACCTAAATAAACAATAAATTATAAATCTTTATATTATTAGAGTCCATACCTAATGTTCTGTCCTTTAATACCTACTTATCCGCAGTTTTATTGTGTCGGCAGGTATAATCCATAAATGAAGGCAAAAGCTAACACGACATACTATACGAATAATTGATTAATTTGCCCTAGAGCTTTAAATATAAAGTGTTTCAGATATAATAAAACAGATGTAAAAGTTAAAATTAAAATAAACTGTAATGCATTCCTAAATCTACTTAAAATTACTTGTACTGTGTCATCCATCGATACAAACAGGGTCAGAATTGTGGCTTTTCTCGTACTAAAAAAAATGTTAAATTGCCTTCTTCTTTATTTATATCATAGACCCTTAAAATGGTGTAAAAATGATTTAAATAAAAAAAGAGATACGACATAAAATTATTATTTTTTAATGAGACGCTTTATTTATTGGTTCGTTTTAAATGAAAACTACTGTTTATTCTTAGTAACAACAAAATTAATTTAGTTCATATAAGAAACTTGCAATTAAAGAGTGCCCGAAAAAACTGCCTGTTTTTTAACAATTCGCAGAGAGGTAAGAAAAAGACATACAAATATGTATTTTATACCAAATAATTTGTCGCAAAAAATCAGGATGAGCATTACTTTTCGTTTTTGCAAATTCTCAAAAATTACTCCTATTTAGTGGTTGGAAAGTCTCCAACTCTGAAGAGTTGCGAAAATAGTGGTGGTATTAAAAGTTATTTTTACTGCCATTTTTGTTTCGAAGAAGGTTGTAAACCAACCCACATGGACTATGTGGGGGTGCAATCATCCCCTAAAATATGTAAAATTATATGCAAATTTAAAAATTGCAAAAAAATCACATTTTTCAGGACATGTCTAATAAGAAACAAATGTATATGATAATCAATCAACCTTATCTAAGGGTTAACCCACCCTTATCGATAGGAAAAATTGAATAAAATGCTAGCCTTTTCAATTTCGTATTGTTTTAATCTAAGTATATAGAACAGGTGTACCTACATTGTTCGAGTTCACATTTAACCAAAACCACCTCGGCAAGAGGGTATATTCATCCCCAGTGTCGAAAATTATATACAACTTAAAATAGTAAAGAAATATTTAGATGTCTTAGGATATCTCAAATCTGATATTAACGTTCAAAGTGAGTTTTGATAATAAACTACCCCTAAAATTAAGGGTAAAGACAACCTTATTATGAGGACAATTAAATAAAATATTAACTTATGCAAAAAGCGATTACGCCTCATATTTTTCATCCCAATTGTATAAAACAGGCCTCTTAGATTTTTTGAGTTTATTTCTGATCAAAGTTATCCCCGCAAGGAGGTAAATTCATCCCTTGTAATGTTTAAAACCATAAACAACTTTTGAAATTGTAAAAGCATATTTAGATGTTTTATTCAATTTTCCTGTTAATGCGGCTGTCTTTACCCTTAATTTAGGGGTGGTTTATTATCAAAACTCACTCAAAATGGTGGTCTTATGAACATCTAAATATGAACAATTTTAAGTTGTATAGGCTTTTCTACATTTGAGGGGATGAAAATACCTCCTTGCAGGGGTGCTTTCGGTTAAAAGTGAACTTGAAAGATTTAGGTACACCTGCTTCATATACTTGGATCAAAAAAATACATAGCTAAGACGTTTTTTTAAAGAAGCTAGCCTTTCATTCAATTTTGCCTATTGATAAGGGTGGTTTTACCCTTAGAAAAGAGTGGTTGATTATATATGATAATAATTATATACATTTATTTCTTATTAGACCTGCCCTGAAAAATCTAATTTTTTTCGCAATTTTTAAATTTGCATATAATTTTATATATTTTAGGGGATGATTGCACCCCCACATTATCCATAGTGGTTGGTTTACAACCTTCTCAGAAACGAAGAAATATTATTTTGTTTTTTCAAGGTCCATTTGAAATAAAAATCGCAGTGAGAATACCTTTTAATACCACTGCTATTTTCGAAATTCTTCAGATTGGGCGACTTTCCATCCTCTAGATAAGAGTGATTTTTGAAAATGTGTAAGAAACGAAAAGCAATACTCATCCTAATTTTTTGCGACGAGTAATTTGGTATAAAATATATGCTTTTATGTCTTTTTTTCACATCTCTGTAAATTGTGAAAAAACAGGCAGTTTTTAAGCGATTTTTGCGGTCAATCTTTACCAGATAAAAACAACAAAACATAAAATAATACTCAAATGTCTGTCAAAGTCTAATTAAAATCGCATATTTTTATATAATTTAAATTAATTTACTAAAAATGAAAGGTAAGGTATCTCATTTTTAATTCAAATCATTTTTTTAAATGTTCTTTTCTGTGGCTATTTCACATTTTTTTTTAATAAATAAAGCTTAGTCCTTATTGAATGGCCCTGTACTTGTAAATTTTTACCATATTAATCTGGCAATTTCATAATTCCTAACATGATAACATACCCCTATGTACATCCGACTACAAACCTCATTAAAATTGAAACTAAATTTAATTGGACGTAGCGGAAGGCAACAAATGCGATATAGAGGAGGCTCGAAAGTGGATGCTTAATATTCTGTCGTAAAACCTAAAAATGTTGTATAAATACAAGGTGGTGCCTTTTCGATGGATATCCACAGTATTGGGAAAACTATACAGGCCAGTCTGTAGGTAAAAATAAGGCCTGTTTAGTGATGAGCGAGACCGGTCTTGTCTTGCGGTCTTGAGACCAAGACCAGACAAGACCAAGACCGGGTATGCAAGACCAAGACCAAGACCGAGGGGTGCAAGACTACGCAAGACCAAGACCGACCTGCAAGACTCTTGCACTTTTGTCACTTTTTTTTTAAATTATAATATTCAATTTTTATATTCAATATACAGAGGTATTTCATACAGACATGACAAAAAATGTGTCGAGAACTGCCTAAAAAGGCGATTATTTTATGAGTAACAGGTTTTTTTAATAAAATAATAATTAAATCGATCACTTTGTTTTTTAATAAAATTATCTAAAAACGATAACTAGTTGATTCAGTAACATGTTTCAAAAATAACAAGATTGTGACTCACAAAGCTCGATATCTCCAAAACCGTTTACGACAGAGAAAAACTAAGAGTACCAAAGTTATAGAAGCTGAAAATTACTTACCTATTTCTAATGTTTTTTTTTAATTAGGTATCTAGTGATGCCACTTACTGGATCAAAAATTTCCAAAATCCAGGAAAACATTATTTTTGTGCCACACTGTAAGAAGTGGAATCTTAGATTGCTCCTTTAAACTAAGATATAAATGTAAAAGTGATGGTTTAATAGAAAATATATTTGTCATTTTATATAGGAATACTTTTTATATAAATGGATTTTAAATTTTACTTTCGGTTTAGACGGAAAAGTCAAAACAATGCCAAAAGTATAATGATGACGTCATTTTTGTCAAAACCTAAATGATATATAAAAAACCACCTACATCGACATTGAACCTATATGACAGTTCAAGAATTTCCAGCATAATATACAGAGAAGCGATTTTTTTAAATGAATTTTTTGCTATAATTTTTCTATTTTAGGTTAAAAGCTAAAAATAAGGAAGTTTTCTTGAGTGGTAGTGGATTTTTTGGAAAATTCTAAAATAGAAAATAATTTTACATTTTACGCCCTTTTTTCTATAATTTTTGTATATTCAGTTTTTTACCATTATGAACGGTTTCGGATATATCGATCTTTGTCGCACTATCGAGCCACCTTGTATATGCAGAATGTTTATAAGGTATTTGTACAAACTTTGTACGGCAAATGTTTGACTAATTTGAACATAGAAAGTTTATTTGAACTGAAAAGCTTCCTAAATACCTTTTTTTTATTAGAAACCAATGTTTACATATCAATCATTTTCATGGAAATTTCACATCTGGTTGAAATTTAAAAAAATTCTGCCCTCAGAGTACTCAGTATTGTAATTTTATATGCTTCTTCAAAGAAAATTTAAATATTTCCTATCTCTAAATGAAGCGTATAAATAAAAAACCCCTTATTTTAAAATATCCTTTTTAAAAAATAATTTAAATGTACATTGTAAGGTTAAAATTGGTATATTTTAAAATTTTAAAGCAAAAAATATAGTCTCCATCTTTATTTATTTGTAAGTATTAAAAAATATATATTTTATTTAGATTGCTTAGTTTAAATTATTACTATCAAAAAAGAAAGGGACCAGCAAGACTCTTGCAAGACAAGACCAAGACCTGGGAAGACCAAGACCAGGATTTGGTTGCAAGACCAAGACCAAGACCAGACTTGCCATACCAGACCAAGACCAAGACTAGCCCGGTCTTGGTCTTGGTCTTGCTTTGCTCATCACTAGGCCTGTTTACGACGTTAACTTGTAACAGGTTAAAAGGTCTTAGAAGTTGTAGAGGGGGATTATCTAATTATAACTATATAGTTTTAGACTCGAAAAAGTGTGCAGGGTGGGGGTAAAGGGTTAAAAATGGTAAAAACGTGTTTTTTGCTTGTGCTAGCGCCATTGTTAATTTTGGAGAGATATGTTCAATATGTTTTTAGGTAGGTAATTAAAAAGCCTATAATTTAAGCCCGGCCAAAATTGGTTTGGTCAATTCGTTTATGAAAAAATGCAAAAAAAAACCAGTTGAATATAACCATTTTTTAAAATGTTGATAATTATTGCAAAAAACTTTTATATCCATTTCTATTATTGCAAAAAATTGTTTTTTTTTATTTCTGAATTAAATGGGAGGTTTAACAGCATAATCGGATAATTTTTTGCTAAGATAATTGAGTTTTACTAATTTTAGAGCCTTAATCTATTGGGCTATATATTTTCGTTTATAAATATTTTTGGTCATGAGAACTGTGTTTTGCTTTTTGAGAATTATATTTTAAATCAACTTAATAAAAAAATTAATAATCAGTCCTTTGTTTTGAGCTTTGAAAAAAAGGTATTTTTTTGTTAATTTAGCAATTAATGCTGAGGCGCCTCCTGCCTAATTTACGAATTTCTAACTTAGAAATATGAAAAGCTGCCATAAAAACAAATAGTTTTAAAAAAGAAGTCTCTACGATTAGTAGGAACCAAGTTAGTATTTATTTAAGAATTAATTTGGACGACATTTGATAGTATAATACTTGAACTTAATACAACGCATAAAAAAAATTGTAATATTTGTTTTTTATTGATAAAAGGTGTGCTTAAAGTTACTGATTCTTTCGAGTGGTGCGAGGGAGGTAGTGGTGGGAATAGAAGGTCTCGAAATGACTTGACGAGTAAAAAAACAAAATTGAGACTTTAAATTTCGCGAAGCGCAAAAAAAGCCATATCTTTGCGAATTTTTATCGGATGAAGCCTTTTTAATCCGGAGTAGCGCAAAAAGTTATAAATGATGGTGCATTTAGTTTTTAAAAATTATTATCATTTTTAAATAAATTTTTGGAATTAAATATAAATCCGATAAAATTTCAAATATAGTAGAGAATGAACGTTTTTTTATGGAAGAAAGTAGAAAGTAGTAGTAAGCAGTAAAATAGGTTTTAGAAGTGAGGGGATTAGAGGAGACTGTATTTCGGAAGAATTTCGGCTTTTTTACAGAAATATCGCATATCTTAATGTTATGAGCGTTTAAAATTTTACCAGTTTCATTACACCAGTCAACATATGTTTTTGTTGATTTACTAAATAATATAAAAATTTGATGTGTTGTTTTTCAGAAACCCCTCCATTATATTTTACTCCCTTTTATTATAAATATTGTACCATTTACATGTTAATAACTTGACTTACAAAAATGTATAAATTGTTTAAATATTCAATCAAAGTATAAGATATTAAAATTATAAAAAAATAATGATAATAATTTTAGAAACTAAATGCACCATTATTTATAATTTTTAGGTTACCCCAGATTAAAAAAAAAGCTGGATCCGATAATAATTCGCAGAGATATAGCTTTTTTTGCGCTCCGCGGAATTTAAACTCTTAATTTTAGTTTCATTTCGCATTCAGCAAATCATTTCGAGAGCTTCTATCCCCACCACTACCTCCCTCGTGTCGCTCGAAAGAATCAGTAATTTTTAACACACCTTTTACCAATAAAAAACAATTATTACAACTTTTTATTATGCGTTGTATCAGGTTCAAGTATTATACTATCGAATGCCGTCCAAATTAATTCTTAAATAATTACAAACAATTAGGTTTTGATTTAAAAAAAAATTGCTAACTTGGTTCCTACCGGTCGTAGAGCCTTCTTTTTTCAAAACTATTTGTTTTAATGTCAGCTTTTCATATTTTTAAGTTAAAAATTTGTAACTCATGCAGGAGGCGCTCCAGCTTTAATTGGTTATTAAAAAAGTACATTTTTTTCAAGGCTCAAAACAAAGGACTGAATATAAATTTTTTTACTAAGTTTATTTAAATTGGTAAAACATAAGTCTCGAAAAAGCAAAACACAGTTTTAATGACCTAAAATATTAAGTCAAGAGACAAAAAAGATATAGCCCAATAGATTAGAGCTCTAAAATCAGTAAAACTCATTTATCTTAGCAAAAAATTATCCGATTATGCTATTAAACCTCCTATTTAATTCAAAATTAAAAAAACATTTTTTTGAATTGATGAAAATTGCATTTTTTCATAAACTTCAATTTCATCGATAAGGGATATTATTATTTGGGAAGAATTGAACAAAAAAAAACGTTGTGATTTTCAATCTCACCGTATAGACATTAGTGATCAGGACCCGATAAGAAGGAAAATATATTGTCTTTATGAAAGCGTAGTTGTTCCTATCTTGGATAAACTAAAAAAGAAGCTAGACGAAGACGAAACCAATATAAATATTAGCGGTGCCACCCTCCACAGAGTTGTTTGTAAAATGGGATTTAAATACCTAAAATAGACAAAAGATAAGTAGTAATGGAATCGCACAGATTACGCACTTAGAGATTTAATTACCTTTAAGAAATTAAAAGATATAGGTTAGAAAACAGATCCATAATTTACCTTGATGAAACATGGTTCGATACACACGACACAGGATTTAGTTTTTTCCAAAGGATGGAAAGGAAAACGCAATACCATAATACACGCTGGTTTAGAAGACTTATTTGTCAAAACTGCTTGCTGTTGTCTGCAAAGAATATTAAGGATTCCAGCTTGGATTATCATGAGAATACAAGTGCAGAACTTTTTGAAAGCTGGTTTTAAAATTATCTTTTAAAAAATATTCCAAACAACAGTGTTATTGTCATGGAGAACGCAAGCTACCACAGCTGTCTGCTACACAAAGCACCAGCTTCATCAAGTTCAAAAACTTAAATCCAGGAATATTTGTTAGAAAATGATATTAATTTTGAATTCAGTTACAAAAAAACGCCACTTTTAAAGTCCTAAATTTATATGCAATTAAAAAACAATATATATTGATAATTTGGCTGAACAGGCTGTCTTACGTCTTCCTCCGTATTGCTGTATGTTTAAACCCATACAGCGTTTATGGAACCAAGTAAAATTAAAGATCAGAACAGAACAGGTTAAACCTACTTTAAGTCCCAGTGTTATAATTTTGATAAAAAATGTAATTACTAACACACCAGTTGAGAGCTGGAAAATTCAGTACAGCACATTATAAAAATTGAGGACTCTAACATTTCTATACAAAACAACATAAATCCTATTGTAATTAATCTCAATGATAACTCTGATAGTGAAACAGAATTAGATTAAGATATTTTGATTAAAACTGTAATTATGTATAGATAAGATAGCTACAAATTTATTAAAACTTTGCATATATTTAATTTTTTAATGTAATTTTAAGATCATACCTACCTAAATAAACAATAAATTATAAATTTTTATATTATTAGAGTCCGTCCCTAATATTATATCCTTTAATACCTACTGATTCGCAATTTTGTTGTTGTCGGCAGGTGTAATCCATAAATGAAGGCAAAAGCTAACACGGTATACTTTGAGACAAACTATAACAGTTAACAAATAAAAACAATAAAAGTTTAAGATTGCTATTTAAACCATAACAATGTATTGTTTGTTTAAGTGCAACTCTACATTGTTTTATTACTTGTTTTAATATGGCTTAAAAACAACTTCCCACTTGGTTATATTACTTGAGTAATTTTGTTTATCTGACATGTGTATATCTTAGGATTTTACCCAGCGAAGCACGAATAAAACCGAATACAAACTGCATTAAAATTGATGCGAAATCTCATTACTGGCAGCCATTTGTAAATGTAAAGGAAGAGGGGTTATGTTAAATCCGTATCTTGGTTGTGATTTAGTTAGTTGCGCTTAATATAGTTTAGAGTATATACCCACAATTAGAAAATATAAGGGCCTAACCCACAATAATGCCCTTGGGCTAATAAAATGACTTACTTAAGTAAAAGGTGATTTTTTAAGAAATTAGAATGAAAACATCTATATTGTTCCATGCATTGATTTATGTAATTTTACAGGGTACCCATAACTCATGGTGGTAGATTGCGGTCAAAATATTGCAATTTAGAAATATTACACCACACACATCTTATAGTTAAAAGATAATTACAGGGTCCTAACACTAAAATCTTTTTTTCCCCTTTTTTTTTTTATAATCGATTTAAGGGGATAACAAAAAAAAATTCTTAAAACCTATTATACTATCCGTTGTTCATCGCAGCTCAGACCCCCCCCAAGGGGAATTTTTAAAGGGGAAGGGGAAACCCAATCCCCCAGAACAAAATTGTCCAGGCGGCAGAGCAGGGGGAATCGGGGTTGGCCCCCCCCGGAGTTTGCCCCAATGAATAGTGGGGCAAACCGAATTTTATAATTCTTTTTTACTATTAAAAGTTGACATCATCAAATGTCAAATTAAGGGATTAATTTTTTTTTTTTTTTTTGCAAAAAAATTTTTGGTTTTTATTAAACGATAACACTATAGAATTTAAAAAAATTTTTGTGTAATATTGGTTTTTTTTATCATTTGAAAATAATATGGAAAGACAGCCTTCTATTTAAATGATCGATTTTTTGGGGGGGTTTTGAAAAAAACTTTGTAAATAAATAAAAAACGTTTAAAAAAAAAAAATTTTAAACAGGTTTTTAGTTTCATGAATTTACCCAATTTTTTTGAAAAAAAAGAAGGGCAAGAAAATTTAAATAAGTTTAATCTAATCCTAAGTTTTTTGGGGTTGGGGAAATTTAAAAAAGGGAAAAATTTTTTAACTGTTTTTTGGATTTTACTTTTTTTTAATAACAAACATTCATGAACAGAATAACAATGGTTAAAAATGTTTAGTAACCTTTGGTTTTGGGATCCAGCAGTAACCGTTAAATATTATGTGTCTGTATGTCGAGCTTAAAAGTTGATAATGTAAGTTTAAAAACCAAAAAAACTTTTTTTTTAAAAATACAGAAAAAGAAAAAAAGGGAAATTTAACATAAAATTGTACTTTTTTTTATTCAATTGAGGGACCTGTAAAAAAAATTTGCCTGGTCTGGGTAATTAAAACCCTTTTATTCTTTAAAGAATTTTACTAAATTATTAAATGGAATAAAAGTACCAAATTTTTAAAAACCCTTTTTTTTTTTAATAATCCACAGAAAACACAAACATTTTTTAAATCATTCAAAAGATAGTTAAGTTTTTTTTTTTTTTTTCCCCTGCTTTTCCTTTTTTAAATTTTCATTTTCTATAATTCAAAATTAAAATATTATTATTTATTCGGTTACCTAACGTTACGCCCCCATAAGAAGCCCTTTTAATTTTAAAAATAAATAAAATACTTACCTAAAAAAAAAATTTGGGGTATGTTACTCTTGGAGGAAAAACAAAAACCCATAAACCTCAAACCTTTTTTTACAATATTATAAGTAATAAAAATTTTAAAAAAAATTATAGTCACAATTTAATAAAACTAATCAAAAAATAAGAAGGTTTTTTAATCCCAAAAAAAACAACCACAAAATAAATCACAGAAAACAACGAAACTAATATGGCCTCATAAAAATAATTTATAATAAGATTTATCAGTGTGTAAGAATTAAATTATTTCGTGGAATTTCGTTTTGCGCAAAATCCCCCGGGGCCAATCTGACAGTTATTTTTTTATCTAATTTTTTTATCGAATGGGCCATAGATTGGGCTTCCTTTTAATTTAAAAATTCCCCTTTTGGGTTTGGGGGAATTACGAAAAAAAATAATTTTTTTTAATTTTTTCCCCAATTCTCTTGTAAGAAAATATTAAATTACGATTACCAATTAATGGATTTTTTTTAAAAAAATAATTAATTTTGAATTAAAACAAAAAATAATTAAATATTTTGTCACTTACTTTATTTAAATTACCACAAAATATTAAACACGAAAACTAAACAAATAAAAAATTTTATTTTAGGGAAACATATGTGCACGTCACACTATTCAAACTGCTTGTCGCAAGTTCATCATTAAATGTTCAAAAATTTAAAATTTCCTTTTATCCTACCCCAAACATTAACAGAATTTTCCACAACAAAAAATTAAATTATAACGGTGGGGTAAACTAATGAAAATACTAAACGGGGGAGGCGGGTTGCCGATTCAAAACGGCTCGCCGTGTTTGATGTTTTCTTTGGCTAAATTTTGGCGATTATCCATAAAGAAAGGTTATTAAATGTTTTGAAGTAACTAACCATTTATTAGGTAATTGAATTAATATATAAGTAATTCAATTACTTTTAAAAATCAATTACTTTTTAAGTAATTGAATTTTTTAAGGATTGGGGAAAAATCAATATGCAAATTGATTACATTATTATATTATTTGATAATTAAAATTTATAATTACCTTTTCCAAAAGTAATTGAATTAAAAATCCAATTACTGAGAAGAATTGAAAAAGATTTTTCAAATTTTTAATTTAATTACCACAGCTTTTCTTGAAGCTTGACTGATTTTGCACGGTTCAGCAACGGCGCCAGATATTTGAAATGTCCATGCTATGCTTGCTAAATACATTTTGGTAGTTTATAATTATTACAGCTTCTTTAAATTTTCTCTTCTTTCGGTGGGCTTCTTTATAAATAATTTTTTGCTTCGGACCTTTGTATACGGTGTTGTTTTGACCAAGCGTGTTCGGCAATCCCTGAATTCGACGTTTCACCTCGTTCCGTATGTCTTTTGTGATTTTTGACTATAACTTCGGGTGGTCTTTTCGTTTTCCCGATGTATACCTCACCACTCTACAGGGTGTTACAGAATGTTGTGAGGAAAATTTAGATTGTACATCCAAAAATATGAAAAAAAGTTCATATAAACATGGGTCCGGAAATGCTTTGTTTTTATGATACAGGGTGATTAAAGTTTTTTGTCTTTTATAGTATATTTCAACTCGTGGAGATCTTAAGATGAATTTTTTTACACGCAAATGTATAAATATAGGTCCCTTTCATATACAAAAATTTTTTTCTAAGGCTCTTAGATCAGTGGCGTTCGTGCTGGTCAGTACTTATTTTTAGGAAAACTGTACGCCAGTGGTTTTCCAAAAATTAGTGTTGCTGCCTTAAAGCCATTTTAATTGCAAAAGTACCTCTTTTTCGTTCTGACTTACGTTTTCAAATAAAACTAAAAAATACACTTAGCTGTTTCATGTTTATTTATAATTTTATTATTTTATTTGTACTAATTGCTCAGGAATAATGTATTCGATTTTAACTTTGGATCAAATGCTGTAAATGGCTTTCCTCTGCGTTAATGCATGCTATAAATCGCATTTAGATATTTCTTCTGCCCCTTCAAAATATTTGAGGACTCCAGGGGAAAAAAGCTTATACGGATACGGATTAATAAATTAATTTTATTTTTAAAACGGTCAAGTCAGGGCGAAAAGTCAAGAGGGACTTTTAAAGCAGAATTAAACTGGCTTTCAGAAAGCAATACTAATTTTTTCGAAACCAAAGCGTACAGTTTTTCGCTAAAATTAACTTACGGCATGAACGCCACTGATCTAAGTCCTAAAAATAATTTTGTACATGTAATGTGACCTATAAATATTTGCGTGTAACAAAACTTATTTTTAATATCTCCATGGGTTTTCGAGAAATAAGAAATAAACTTTGAAGGCAAAAACTTTAAACACCCCGTATCTAAAAACAAAATCGGACATGTTTATATGAACTTTTTATATTTTTACATGTAGAATCTGCCCCCAAATTTTCCTCACAACATTCTGTAACACCCTGTATAATGTGCTGTACTAAATTTTTCCACTGGTATGTTAGTAATTACATTTTTTTTCAAATTTATAACACTGAGACTTAAAGTAGGTGTAACATTTTCTGCTCTGATCTTTGATTTTACTTGGTTCCACAAATGCTCCAAATGCTCCATGGAACAGGCTAAACATATTTGTACTCTTTCTCCTATCACTGTATGTTTATTTAAGCATACAGTGATACGGAAGACAAACAAAACCCAGCCTTTCAGTCAAATTATCATATACATATTGTTTTTAATTGCATATGAATTTAGGACTTTCAAAAGTTGCTTTTTGTAACTAAATTAAAAAAATATATTCATTCTTTCAAATATTCCTGGATTTCAGTAAGCTGGTGCTTTGTGAGCAACGGCAGTGGTAATTGCGTTATCCATGAAATAAAATGTTGTTGGGAATAATTTTTAAAAATTTCATTACTACTTGTCTTTTGTCTATTTTGCGATATTTAAATCCCATTTTACAAACAATTCTATGGAGGGTGGCACGGCTAATATTTATATTGGTTTCGTTTTCGTCTAGATTCTTTTTCAGTTTATCCAAGGTAGGAGCAAATCCGCTTTCACAAAGACAATATATTTTCCTTCTTATTAGGCCCCTGATCACTATTGTCTATGCGGTGAGATTGAAAATCACTACGTTGTTTTTTCTTTTGTTCAATTCTTTACTAATAATAATATCCCTTATCGATGATAAGGGATATTATTATTAGTTTTTGTAAGTAGACAGGTTTTTTTAAAGCTTCTTGTTTAATTAGTCCTCTGATTAAAGTTTCAACATTTTTCACAACCTGTTTTGCATCTAATGGCAAATGATTTCGACGCGACATAATATATTCCTACAAACTTTCTAAACGATTTAAAAATGGTTATTCAACCTTACTAAAAATTGCCAAATTTTATACGGGTGGCCCACCACATTCGCCTCGGTTTTTATAGAGAAAGAAAAGAGTTGAAAAAAACTTTTAGCACAGTCTATGTTTCTGGGAGTATTTTAAAAATTATAGAAAATAAGGGTGACCCAAAAAAGTGCATATCAAAGTTATATTTTTTCTTATGGAACACCCATTTTTTTTATTTTTTACATCTTAGACCAAATAAAGGTGAGTTATTGTTTAATGCCTACCTAGAACTGACCGTTTCTGAGAAATTTAGAAATTTAAAAATACGACCATAATTTAAAAATTGTGTACACCCTGTAACATATAACGAGCTGCTCGAATTAAATTACGCTTAGCTTAAGGGTTTAAGTTAACTATTACATAAATTTTTACCTCAATATTATACAGAGTGGTAAAAAAATTGTCAAAGTTTGGAAACATTTTATTAAATAACTTTAAAGTTAAAAGGAACACCCTATATTTGTGGCCTATTTTGACGCAGAACTAGATTCCCTTTAAAACTATATTTTACCCGGTTTAAGCAGCTACTTCCACGGCGTGAGCGGGGGGAGTAGGCAGGGGGAAGTTGGCAGCCAGTTGTAAACACGTCGCCCCCGCCGCTGCCTATGCCGCCACTGCCCACTGCCGCTTCCCCTTCCCTTCGGTGGCGGTTTTTGGACGGAAGTCAAAGGACAGGCAGCGCGAGCGGAACGTGTGTTTAATGATGCATGTGAATTACGCGAATAACTAGGGGATTAACAGGATTTTGTCTACTGTTTATTTTTTCTAGACTCGTTGCAAAGGTAGGTACAACACTATTTTAATTTTTATTTCTTTTGTATGTATAAACCTTGGGTGGAGTAAGGAGTAATAATAAAGGGAAATAAAAAAATTTTACAACGTTTGATTACGATAAATGTTATCCACCATCGTTTTTTCGACGTCGACGTTTTTTTCCATAGCATATCTTAACACATTTAAATAATTCTGAACATTTAAAACGCAAAGCGCTGTCGCCTCCATACTGCCGGAAAATAAGCGCACAAATAATTCGGGATGGCGGGTAGATGCAACCCGCATGTAAATAGTTCGCTATAAAATCCCGGAATTATTTGAGGCAGGGGCAGTGGGCAGCGCGAGTAGCAGCGGCAGTGGCTGCATTAAACCGGGTATTAGGGTTTCCTATCCTATCTCTTTTACTTTTTATGCAAAACACGTTTTTATTTTGTCTTATAATAATTTATTTATTTAAAAAAAGGAGCACCCTGTACTGTAATTAAAAAACCTTTTTATTAAGGGCCCGTGGATTCGCAAAGCACAAGTTTATATTTTTAAAAACTCCAATTTATTGCCATTTCTAAAATATTAAAGCATTCTTTAAAATGGGGAAACAAAAATATAGAAAAAAGGGACACCTATCTTAATTATTGTTGGAACAAAATATGTTAAAATCCCCTTTTTTTCTTAGCAAATGTATTGGACTTTATTTTAAATTAAATCCCAAAATAATATTATAATGGGGTCAATAAAAACATAAAATTTCAATATGACTATCACCAAAGGTACGATTATATTTATTTTTTTTCAATAATAGTAGGCTTTGACCTAGGGGGCGTTAATTATTATTTACATACAAAAATATTTGACGGTGACACTTGCTAATCAAACGATTATTATTGATTAAGCTACGAGTAGTTTAAAATTATAATCTTTTTAAAAACATTGTTACATTTTAATTAGTTAAAATAAGGAAGATGAAATAAATTTTGGTAATGGGGGGGGGGTTTCAAGAAATATGTTTATTTGCATCAAAAGTATATCCCAAAAAGGTATTCTAACAGGCGTCATCCTATACAGTACGAGTTTTTTTTTTTTAAGATAAAGAAATTATTAAAAACCCCAAATATAAAAACTTTTTTTCATAAAACCGAAGAAAAGGTATAGGAAACCCTAATATGTTTTAAAGAGAATCTAGTTTTGCCCCCAAAATAGGCTACTAAATATAGGGTGTTCCTTTTAAATTTTTTAGGAAGTTATTTAATAAAATGTATGTCCAAACTTTGGGGGAAATTTTTTTTCCACTCGTATAATATTGAGGTAAAACTTTTATGTAATGGGTTAACCAAACCCTTAAGCTAAGCCGTAAATTTAATTACGAGCAGCTCCTTATATGTTACTGGGTGTAAAAAATTTTTTTAAAAATGGTCTGTTTTTTTTTAATTTTCTAAATTTTTCAGAAACGGTCATTTTTTGGTATAGGAATTATAACAATAACTCACCTTTTTTTTGGTCTATAATCTAAAAATATAAAAAAAAGGGGGTTTTCTCCATAAAAAAATATAACTTTGATCCCCTTTTTTTTCTGGGTCACCCTGTATATTTCAAAATAATTTTAAAATATGCTCCCCCCCAGACCAACATATGACTGTTTAAATTTTTTTCCCCAATCTTTTCATTTCTCTTTTGATAAACCGGGCGAATGTGGTGGGCCACCCTGTACCCCCCAAGGGGGAATAGTCAAGAAATACCTGGCCCACCCCTGTCATAATGAAATAATGGGTTTACCCAATAACAATATGTAATAAAATCTTTAAAGGGGTTTTTGACGTATTGTCCGTCGTGTCGCGATATACTTTAAGGCAGACCATAACTAAATGAGGGGGTATTTTGAAATGTTATTTTTAATTATATTTTGAACAATTTACTTACTTTCAGCTTGATGTAAATTTATGTGCCTGTAAATGTCTAGATTGACCGGAGCATAACGTTTGCCCCTATATTTCAAAATTGGGGGATGAAATGGAATCACCATAGCAAAAGGTGGGGCTTCTTTAGTTATTAGAAATTAATTAATATTTTATTATCAATTGCTTACGTAATTTACCTGTACGTGTTCCTGTACATTTGAACATTAACCCCAAAATTTTCGTTACTTAAAAATTAAACCAATTCGATTTAATGCAGCAGTATGTCAATGTGAAATACAACTTTCTATACAACTTTGTTGTAATTAACTAAAATGACGTTTTTTAGTAAACGGGGATGAAAATCAGGGTGTCATAGAAAAGATTTGGTTACTAATTCTATTTATTAAAATGGGTTTTTTTCTCCCCCACCCCCAAAAGGGGTTTAAGGCCATGTTTTTTTAAGGAAAAGGGGGTAAAAGCGACTCTTCCTTTCTTACCTAATTTAGAAAAATTTGACACGTAGGGGGGGGTATTTCAAATTCTACTCCCACCATTGGGATCTCAGAAACGGTAAAAGAGACAAAAAAAATTTAAATTGGGGAGAAAGTTGCGTATAGGGAAGCCCAATAATACACCATTAAATAATCGAAGTTATCTTTTGTACTTATGGAAATATGACGGAAAAACTCAAATTTGCGATTTTTTTTTTTTTTTTACAGGTTTTTATCTTGGGGAGTCAAAATACTACGTACCGTTTCTTAGTGTGGAGGGGTTTTGCAGGGGCTTAATTTTTTTGTTTGGGGGAGATCTTGGATTAGGGATAATGGAACAAAAAACGGGAAGTTCGGGGCCTATGGGGCTATAGTTAGAAGGGGGACTTTTGGATTCTTTTTTTGGGGGCAGGTTGCCCCACGTGCAGCCCAACTCTCGGGGGAAAAAGCCCGTGTCGTAAAGAGATTCGAAAAAGGCAGTTAAGATGGGTGCAAGCTCAGGGCACATTTTTTTTAAAACGATTGCTGGTATGCCATCCAGACGATTTTAGTATTAAGAGAAGAAAAAATACGCTTGATCTGTTGGAAGAGGAAGATTGATAGGAGGATCAAGCGTAGAATTGGCAAAATTTTTTGGAAATGGTTTTGGCTTTTCTTTTGGAGGTAGAACAATTCCATCTTAGAGATTAGGGATGGAAAAGAATTTGTGCAAAAATTCTAACTTATAATTTTGCAAGGAAGAAATCTTCTGCCATTTAGCGGGAGTTTTTTTCAAAAGTTAAAAAAAATCTAAAAAAGCATTCTCATTGAAACTTTTACACTTCATCTATTGGCGAAGCCAAACATTTTCACAACGTTTTTGTTTCCTTAACCATCATCAACTTTAAATACAGCCCTCCATTGTTTATTGCATTTTTAAAGTAGTTTATATCAATTACAATGATGTATAACACTTAATATTTTCCGGTTAAATAAACATATTTTCCATAAGAGACAATGAGTTAGACAAGGAACGCACATGATTTCTTATAGGGGCGTTCCATTTTTTAATAAATATATATTGGGTATTATACATTTTGTAATTGGGATAACAAAGGGTTTTAAAAAAAATTTAAAATTTAAAAAATAGGGGCCCTTTTTTAAAAAATAAAGTTGATGATGGTTTGAAAAAAAGGGAAAAAAACAAATTTTGACTTCACCGATACCCAAAAAAGTTCCAATAAGATGTATTTTTAGATTTTTAAATTTTAAATAAACAATAAAAAATAAAAACAAAATCGCACATTTCAATTTTTACGCCATATTTTCCCAAAAATTTCAAAAGATAACTTCAATTTTTTTTCGGCGTATTATTGGGGGTGCCAATTTGCAACTTTGCCCCAATTTAAACTTCTTCTTTTCACTTACCGTTTCCAAAATCCCAATGGTGAAAGTCCCAAATTTTAAAAAACCCTGTATATGTTATATTATTAAAACTGCAATAGATTTACATATTATAATCAATTGTGGCTTTTAAACAAATATATGTTTGTATGTATGTTTGTCATGTATGTTTGTATGTTTGTCCACACATTTCTGCGAGACTATTAATAGGATTGTTACCACTCTTTTTTTAATTGGCTTACATTTATTTCTACCTAGGAAACATTAAAAATTTCACCAAAGTCGGTTCAGTACTTTTTATATTATGGACTAATGCGTGTAGGTGTGATGGCCTGGCCTATTGATTCGAGCTACGGCTGTTGTGTCAAGGAAAAAATCATTCTCAAAACGTTTGTCAAAATTTATGGGGCATGTAAAAAATCATCAACAAAAATCTTTAAATATTTACAGCAAAACTATTAGTACTTATTACAAAAAAAAATGTTCCAGTTTTTACTTAAAACCAAAAATTACGAAATAAAAAGGCAATTTTAAAAAATATATTCAACTTAAAAAACATAACATAAAATTATGGAGTAATGTTTTTACCTATACTCTAAATTAATAAACCAAAATAAATCAAAATAGGTACGTAACAAATTAGGGGGCCTATATTTTGTTGAGGTCGGTGCCGGCACTTAGGAAAAATGTATACTAAATATTAAAACAGAAAGTCAAAGATTTTTAAGTAAAATGTCTTTTACACTCCATTTTGTATTTTATATTTCGTATCTATTTTGATTTAGTTTTATATCCGATGGCTTGGCTGGCACCGACCTTAAAAATGTTGTAGGGCCCTAATTTGTTTCGTCTCCACTTTTGATTTATTTTATTTTATTTTTGTTAATTTAGTGTATATAAAAATATCATTTTATAATTTTCACTCGCCATATTTATGTAGTTGTTGATGTTGCTGAACTTTTACTGAATGGTCGTTTGGACGAATTACTGCATACATCCCGAGTTAGTGTATCAAAAAACACTTATTTTTAAAAAGGATTTAACGGAGAGTTTTTGATATTTGTCTTGGGGTTTAAGGATTACGTAAGATAGACGAACGACGTCACTAAAAAGCGTTTTAAAAATACCGTCTGATGTGTTGAAAACGAATATTTGTAGATTACTGAAATAAGGTTATGGGAAGAATGGTTCAGAGGTATTTAAAAACAGCCCCGTGTGTGTTATGATAACCACATTCGATGTCGTGTTTCAAAGCGTATTTAAAAATGACGTAATTAGTATGACCACAATTATCCCTCCCAGTAAACTTATTATCACTCGTTTTAAATTGTTTTGTAACATTTTTTAAATTGCGATTTTGACTTTACACAAACAACCTTATTCGAAAAAATGGATAGTAAAAAAGTTAATAATTTTATTTCCTAATATTTTTAATAATAGCGACCAACTGGTGTTTCTTGAATTAACTTTCATATCTCAGGGCCTGGGGTCTTTATATTTATGGAACAATATGCTTCATAAAAGATTAACAGGATGAAGGGAAGCTTAAGGTTGATTGAGAAATTAACTTTTAAGGTTTGTCCATGTACTTAATTATCACCCTGTATCATATCCAAAATTTTCAACACAAATGTTAGGTATAATATTATATCAAACAACACTATTAACAAATAAATATTTCTTGTATTTTAAATTACCTTTTCTAAAAAAATAATAATTTACGAGAGCTTATTCTTAATTTTTAACATATCAACTCGGGCAAACATATGCCCATTTGGGATTAAATCAAACTTCTTCTCTGTGTTTAATAAATATATATATATATATATATATTATATATATATATATATATATAAAAATATATATATATATATATATATATATATATTTTTAATATATATATATATATATATATATATATATATATATATATATATATATATATATATATATATATATCTATATATACAAAAATATATATATATATATATATATATATATATATATATATATATATATATATATATATATATACTTTTATATTTTCTTGGCTTAGTGGTTCTTGTTTTTTTTAATAATTACAAAAAAAAAGTGTTTTCATTTCCTTTTGAATTTATTCACAAACGTTTCGGTTTGTTTGGCCTTTCTCAATGTCCATAGGAGGATAATTCATTTAAAATAAAAACATATATATGTCACAACAAATTAAAATTTACATGTCAAACACTAAAAACTATTCAGAAAGACAACGACACACAATCTTTCAATTTTATGGTTAGACGGTTAAAATTATTTTAAATTTATTAAAATGAAAACCCTTTTTATTTCGTAATTATTAAAAAAAAACAAGAACCACTAAGCCCAAGAAAAATTATCCTATATTTGGCGTTTTCATGATTTTTTTATTAGCTTATTCAAACCCCATGAAAATAAAGAAAAATATTTTTACCGATTTTTTGGCCTCCCGGGAAAAGCCTTAAAAATCAATTTAAGTTTGAATTTTGTAGGCATTCTAACAAATGTCATCATAGATATCAAATAAAACCTTATTACGACAAAAGGGTTTTTATACTATTATGCTATAAATTTTTGATGTCGGTTTCGGTTAAATATGGATTAAAATTTTGTAGCAAGTAAAGTGCTCGATTAAAAATACTACACTATAAGTAACCTAAAAAACATTTTTTTGGGGGGTGGAAACACTAAATATATGGACTGTTGCACTTACCAGCAGAAGCTTAAATCATACAATCACAACTTAAAACTTTGCTAGCTTCTTTGTCTATCACAGCAACAACATTGTAAGCTTTTTTGTGAATTTTATGCTCAGGAGTAACCTTACATCTAACAGTACATTGTTTAGAAATTCTTTTAAGCTGAACATAACAAACAGCATTATCTCCATACTGTTCCTTGGCAGACCTTAAACAAAGGTTTATTTATAATTTTATTTCATATTTTCAATTGTTTTCTAATTATAATTTTTTTAAATAAATTGATATGCCCGGGTTTATTTGAGTTCGCTACTTTTGTGAAATTAATCCTTACCTCTGTAATTTAATATTCTTGATTTCAGCACTGTAATAATCTGCATTAGAAACTATAAACTCATAAACCATCTCCATAGATACTTCTGGCAAGTTCCAGAATCGGTTTTTTCATATCCTTCTTCCATTGCCGAAAGTAAAAAAAAATACTTTTTTTTTTTAAAAAAATAAAATTTTAAACTTGCAAAAAATCGACTAAAACTCAAAAAACATACACACAAATATACAATAAACAATATAACAAAATTAACAAATATCTACTTTTTGTTTTCTTCCCTGTTCGCTTTGGCTGACAAGTAACAGATGTGACGTTGATAGATTTTAGCATTTCGTTAAAATCGATACGATTTCGATATCGATATTTCCCCTAAACAGACTTGGCATCCATGTTGAATTTGATTGGTTAGGGGTGGCGGGCTATTTAAATTACAATGATAATTAAACCTTAAATAGAAAAGTAAGGGGTTTGTATTTTCTCGTGTTAATTGGGGTTTTCCATTGTGTTCCTATTTTTAGTTTTTACACACAACATTCTCAATATCAATTGAGTGAAAATCCCCTATTAAAATTTTCTAGGTTTATGAAAATAATGGCACCTTATAACTTTCTTTTAAGAATTGTGTAGGTTTATAGAAATGTGGACTAATAAATAATGGACACCACAATAAATCTTTTTAATTAAGGAACCAAAAAATACAAATTATTATTTTTACCATTAAAAACTTCGCTAAAAAATATTTTTTCCAGTTTTGTTGTAGCCTAGAATAATATCGATTTGAGTAAAATTTGGTGACCTGTAGCTCAAGTCTTCAGACCATGCAGACCATAACCCCAAAATATTTTTTTCCAAAACTTTTGGTCTATTTGTCCTCTTTGGCCGCCTATCCCGAAGCACGCTGTATATTTGGAACTACTACCAAAACAAGTAAATGGTCAAAAAATGCACCCAGACTCCCTAATAAACATACCCATATCACATGCTCAAATCCTTAATTAGTATTTTGTAAAGTAATTGCATAGCGACGTGTACGTGAAATTTTTATTTCACCTTATATGCCTGTGACTCAAATTGAGAATTGAAAAGGTACTCTAAATGCCAATTTGTCAAAAATAATTTTAAAAATTTAGATAAGTCTCTAAATTTTATTTCCATCTATTTAAGTTTCTTGGAATATCTCTTTTGCTCTAAATAGGGTAACGAGATGTAATAACATTACAAAAATTTCCGTTTGCGATGAAGCACGTACAAATAGTGCACGACATTGAAATTGACTTTTATATTTTAAAATTAATCCATTCAAATAAGAACGAAAGGTCTTAATTTACCTATGATAATCTTAATTTTTATTGAACCAGTAATGTAATAAACTAATTCAGTAATCACGGGGACTAAATATATTATCATAAAAATAAAAATATGTTTAAATAATAGTTATTTATCCAACACCTGCTAGTTATAAGAGTCATTATTTGTGCCAATTTAGGCAGGTAAACATCAAATAATATACTAGTGGGTTATGGTTAATAACTCACTCTCTTGTTCTAAAATACGCATTTTTTTTTTATCGTTATTATTACAGGTATTAAAATTAACATTAATATTAAACGAAAATGACATAGTCTTGGATGAACTGGATATTGTCAAATTGTCCATGTGTGCATTGGAAGTTGAGGTCGAGGGTTTTTGTTAGGCCGACTCAACTGCTTGGCTGTTTAATTTTGTTTTGGACGGATGATAATTTTTTTAAGCATGCTTTATTATGCGGGGATTTGGCTAAAAAATTACATTTTAATGCAATAATTTGGGGTTTTTTTTTAATGCGTCCCCGCATTTTCCTGTCTGAAATATAATTGAGGAAAATAAAAAGCCGCTTTGCTAACCAGAACTAACCATGACCGACTAGAACTTAGGGCTTTTGATTTTATCTAAATTATCTCTACATAGAAGTTAACAAAATTTTAACAACGTATTAGAAAAAACCCGGGGAATATATAATTACACTTTTAAAAAATTTGTAACTTCTACCATACCCAAAAAATTTTAAAAAAATTTTTTTAATAAATTCTATGTAGGGATTATTTAAAACAAATTCAAAAGCCCCAAGTTTTAGTCGGGATGGTTGGTTTTGGTTAAAAACGGCTTTTTTTTCCCATTATATTCAGACTGAAAATGCGGGGACGTATTGGCCCCAAGTTAATTTAAATTTTTTAGGCAAATTAAAATTTAATTTTTTTGGTTATAAGTTATAACAAAATTGTTAGATTGTTGGATTATATTAGACATAAAGCAAATGATTTAAATAAAGAATAACATTATAGTATACAGGGTAATTCAAATTCGACTCTCACCATTGAGATCTCGGGAACTATAAGAGATACAAAGGTTAAATTGAGGCAAAGTTGTGGTTAGTTGTGGTTAGATTTGGGTAATTCTGGTTAGTTTTAAATAGTAAATTAAAGAAAATATGAAACGAATATACATATATAAGAAACTCTCAATAAACATATTTAACCATAATTATAATACCAAGCCATACATAGGTGCAAGAACATACATAATGCTATGGCAACACTCTTAAATAAAAAGTAAAGAAAATATGAAAAAAATTAATAACGGCCCAGGTACATCGGTCTGAGTTTACATAGGCCAAGGAAGTTTAAAGGTGTATGGAAGCCCAATGTCATGGGCCAATTGGATCAAAAAATGTCCAGCCCAGTATGAAAATAACTGTCAGAGTTGGCCCCGCCGAAGTTTTTTGGATTGATAAAAACCTTCTTATTTTAGTGATTAGTGTTTATTAAATTGTGACTATAATTTTGTGGTTATTGTTTGTTACTTATAATATCGTAACAAAATGACTAGAGGTTGTATGGTTTTGTCTTGCAAATCCAAGGGTAACATAACCGCATTTTTTACTTTAGGTGGGTATTTCTTATATTTAAATTAGGTGCTTCTTATGAGACGTAACGTTAGGTAACCGAATAAATAATAATTTATCAATTATGAATAATAGAAAATGAAAATTTCATAGGAAATGGTAGTGACAAAAGTAAGAAATACTTAACCATCTTTTAGATGATTTCCACAATGTTTGTGTATTTCTGTGGATTATTAAAAACAAATAAGGTTAACATTTAGGTATTTTTTATTTCATTTAATAATTTAGTACATTCTTTTAAAGGATCAAAATTATTAATTACTGGGCAGACCGGGCAAATTTTAATATATACAGGTCCCTCTAATTTAATGAAAGAAAGAACAATTTTATGTTATAAAAATCCTTTTGTTTTTTCTGTATTTGTTTAAAAAGAAATTGATTTTTGGTTTCTTAATCTTACATTATCAACTTTTTAAGCTCGAAATACTGTAGACACATAATATTTAACGGATACTGTTACAATGGATACCTAGGTACCAAAGGTTACTAAACATTTTTAACCACTGTTTTTCTGTCTCATGAATGTTTGTTATTAGTGAAAAGTATATGCCTAAAAAGCAGTTATAAAATTTTCACTTTTTAAGGTACAACCAGAATCTTAGGATTAGATTTAACTCATTTACACTATCTTGCCCTTCTATCTATCACAAATTTGGTGATAAGTACATGAAACTATCATACAATGTTTAAAATTTATTTTAAAAATCGTGTTTTTATTTATTTACAAAGAGAAAGAAAAAATACAAAAGTCCCAAAAATATCGACCATTTAAATAGAAGGCTGTAAAGTGGAGCCATCTATTCTTTCCATATTTTATCAGATGATATAAAATCCAATATTACACAATAATTTTAAATATTCTATATAGTACCGTTTAATAACCAACAATTTTGTGCAAAATTTAAAAAAAAAGAGAATGATTAAATTTGACATTTGATGATAACAAAGAATTATGGAAGTTCGGCCCTGACCTACTATTCATTGCGCAAACTCAGCGGGGCCAATCCCCCTATTCCCGCTGTCCTGCACGCCTGGACAATTTTGTTCTACAGTATTGGGCTTCCCTACAACTTTAAACTTCATTGACATAGGCCCCTAAAATTATGTCGGACTGAATTTACGTACCCGTAAGGGTAATAAAAATTATTGGGACTGAGTAACACCTACCCTTCTTAAACAGTGGCCGGTGTATAGGTCTTGATCCTTTAGGATAAAATATGCAGCAATTTTTGAGGTTATTTTTGACATTATATTTATACCTACGCACTATGTGTACATTTACTGGGTTTACTCGAAATCCTTCTTTAAGAATAGTAAAACTTCTTGTTTTTTTTTTAGTTTTTATGTCTGGCAACACAACAAATAAATAATTTTCTTTATCTTGAACATTTTCAATTTTTAAATGTGTTGACTCATCACATTTACAAGACCCAGTAATAATCCCCATAATCAATGCTACTTTTATTAGTAAATACTCACTGTAGGGGGCCTGTTGCAAAAAGGTTTTGATTTAATTTTTTTCAAAAGTTTTAGACCTTTTGAGTTTGTATCCTTGGAGTTTACTTGTCATAAAATTAGTTAATTTGTCATATTTTAAAATGTCGATTTTCTTATGCAGATGAAGGGTCGAGCGAAGCATGAAGGATTTAGTCCATAAAGACGATGGAGCTAAGTTTTTTTCTGTAAATGTAAAAAATTAGCCAACAAAACGTTTTCGTCAATTCTTTTTATCTTTCTTGAATCCATCCATTTTCAAAACTTTGCACTTCTTATCATAACAATCTCGGGATTTTTCTGGTAATATCTGCATTCCCTTCCTCTGCTTCCGTAAAATCTCCTGAGGTACATAACTCTTATTAATTTCTTGCATTTTTTAACCTAAAACCACTTTTACCACAATAAAATCTAACAATGTCAAAACTTATTTGAATAATTGCTAATAATATTTTAAGTTTCATCGCAATGAAAAACAACCTACTTTCTTTCTTGACTTGTTTGGGGTTAAAACAACCCCATTGGCCTGTAATCTAGTACGTTCGTCAGCTCTCCCCTTTCCAGGACACAGCTTTCCGGGGCTTTGTAGTGGAATAACTGGATGTGGGTCCCAAAAGCCGACATCCAGAAATTTCCGAAAAATTTTACAAATTAAAATTTTAATGTCAAATGTCATAAAGGCACAAACAATGGCTATTCGACCAAGAACTGCTACTGGGATGACGAACCCGTTTTCTGTCAGTACCCCTCCCGCTAAGGCGCTATTAGGAAAATCCCTCGTGCGTGGGGTCCTCAGAAAGGGACAGGTATAGAAATCTTCGTTCACAGCGCTCAGCCCTAGAAGACTAAAGGTGAATTTACACTGTGCAAGCAGCTGCAGTATAAACACCAAGCGTTAACGCAAAACGCCAAGAAATAAAACTTTATAAATCCTGCTTTAAAAAAGACTTATTTCCAAATAATACCTGTTAATTTTTTCAGTTCTTGAATAAAACCTGCTGCTCGGGTGTTATGATTTTCCAGTTGCTGGATAAAACATTGTATGCGGTAATTGTCTCGAAAGTTGCCTCCTCTCCGATTTTGACCAAATTTGGTATACGGGGTTTTTGGGGCGCGATTACGAATCTGCAAAAAAAAATTCAGCAACGTTTCGTTTTCGAGATATTCATCATCAAATTTGAAAATCAAACTTACCTTATTTACACTATTCCTCCTTCTTTTGGTGCAGAATTCTTGATTTTTACACTACATTGGCACACAATATTTCACATCCACTTTTACACGCCCCCAACGTGGCCGCAACCATGTATACACTAGCAAATATGGCAGCTGCCTTTGAATTTGAAAGTTCGCAATTTAATGGGAAAAGGTGGAAAATAAATAAAAATAAAAGGGTTTTTAAAAAAGGTGTTTATAAAAAAATTGTTTGCCCTTTAGTTAAAAAATAATTAATGAAAAAAGAAGGGAATATAGTAAAAATGAGGTTAGTTTGATTTTCCACAATGATGAATATCTCAAAAACGAAAAGTTCCGAAAAATATTTTCAGATTCGTAATCAGCGCAAAAACCCCGGATACCAAAGGGGGTCAAATCGGAAGGGAACTTTCAGTTTTACCTTATACTACTCGTGTGTTATGTTTTTTAAGTCATTTGAGAAATTGTATTTTTTTTCGTGTGACTTATTTTCAACTTTTATTAGTCCTTGTATACAAACCTTTTCTCATAGGTTTCTCAGCAGTAGAAATTACATGGCTTCATTCCATAAAAGATATTTTTTAAATTACAACAAAATCCGAGAGAAATTTTAAAAAATATATAAATATTTGTGGTTGCCAAGCAATCACAAATGTTGTCATCAACCGGTAGAATTACCATCATCTAGTTTGACAATTTACTGTCACTCGAGAGTGCGGGGTATTCTCCATAATTAAATAGAATTTTGACTACGCTGCTTTTGGGTTATTTATAATTTTTTTTTCGCTAATGGCACGTAAAGTCAAGTTGACCAAGGGGTATTTATACACCATCGAATTTATCGGTCAGTTAAATTCGATAACAGGGATGGATAAGATAATTTAAATAAATATTAAAATATCCATAGAACTTTTAACTTTAGGATTTTAAATGTTGTCACAATTCGAAAATATGGTACAAAGTAATTTTTTCATCACTATTTCTTATAAATTAAGTTACAATTCCACTCGTCGAGCAGGTATATACCGGACTACTGAACATTTCATAATAATGAAGTACCGCAAACAAAAATGGCAATCATCTTGAAATAAATGGCATTTCTTGTTTATCGGCTTTATTCATTTATAAATAAACTAGATGAAAAGCCTGTCTCCGCCAGGCGAGAGACAATATTAAGTAGCCTTTGTCTTCGTAAGACGCCTTCAGTACGGTTAACGGTAAAAAAAACACTTTTTTGCTCTTATTTTTGTCCCGGGGGCGAAATTTAAAAAACGGGCTTCGTTAGGTTCTAGCCACTGCCAAAGACTACCATTTTCAAATTTAATGATTTTAGCTCAAACCCTAACTTCAGAATCACGTGGACAGACAAATAAATATATATACCTACCTACATAGAAATATATCCACATTAGCAAATTATATATATATATATATATATATATATATATATATATATATATATAAAAATATTAAAAATAAAATTTATAATATATATATATATATATATATATATATATATATATACATATATATATTTAAAATATATATATATATATATATATATATATATATAATATATATATAAAAATATATTATTATATATATATATATATATATTTTAAAATATATATATAATATATATATAAATGTCCGCCATGTTAACCATAAAATTTTTTTTAAAATTGCCGTTAGAAAAAAAAATTTTTATGGCAATCACTTCTGCTTCGAAATAACTTAAAATGCCGTCATATTTTACAGATAATGAATTAATTGTCAAATTTTTTTTTGAAAAAAAATTTAAAAAATGGGTAATTTGTGAAAATTTCGAAAAATGTTACTAAAATTTTGTTTTTAATAACATTTTAGGCTATTTCCGATTTTTAGCGAGAAATATTGATATTCAAAATTTTACCGTTGTATTTTTTTTTTACCCCCGTAACTGGCTGCTTTAAAAAAATATAAAACGCTTTAAACACTATTAAAGCAGTCACAACAATTATTGGCAATAATAGAGGAAACTTGGGTTTTTATGATTATTGATAACTCAACTAAAAAAAAGTAGCTCTGGGTTAATTTCCCTATTTCCAAAAAAAATCACAAACCTTTTAACTTTTTTTTTATTAAACTTTTGTTGAATAGTTAATAAATGGATTTATTTACAATTTAGTTAACTCCACACTAAACTCCTATTTAAAAATAATTAATAATTTAAAACTACAAAGGATTTTAATATTACGCAAAAAAACAGTTCGCCATGAGTTTAGTGTGGAGTTAACTAAATTGTAAATAAATCCATTTATTAACTAATCTTATAAAGAAAAGTTGAAAACGTTTAAATATAAATTAATCAGGTACTATTTATTAGTTGAGAATATAAATAATCATCAAAACCAAGTTTCTACTAATGTTATTAGCACAATAGGAATGTTGTGACTGCTTTAATGGACATTTTATATGTTTTAAAAACCCAACCAGTTACGGTGTAAAAAATACGAACATGGAAAACGAATCAATATTTCTCGCTTAAAATTTTTTATAGCCGTAAAATTTATTAGACATGATTTGTTAGTAACATTTTAATCACAAATTGACCCATTTAATATTTTACAAAATATTTGGGACTGACATTTTTATCTGTCAAAATATGACTGGCATTTGTTTAAAGAAGCAGTGATTGCCATCAAATTTCTAACTCAATTTTTAAAAAAAATCTCATATGGTTCCAACTTTATGTTAAAATTATTTATATATATATATATATATATATATATATATATATATATATATATATATATATATATATATATATATATATATATATATATATATATATATATATATATAAAAAAGATTCTTCTTAATTTAAATTAATTTCTAAAGGGCCTATTTACACAGATTTTATGAAAAAAAACGTAATGCAGGGAACATCAACTTAAGAATATCTACATAGAGGATGTTTCTTAACCTTAGGTACGTTATATAAAAGGAGGGTCAACAAAGATCAAGTAGTTTTAAATTCATAAAAAAGCAACGAGTACTAAAAAAAGAAAAAAAAATATGTCAGCATTACCATTCTGTACTTCCTATTATTTAAATGTTCCAGAAACAGTCTCTTTCGACTTAAATAGGTTAACGAGATGGCATTACATTTTATAAATTTCTTTTCTGCTGATGTTCGTGCAAAAAGTACGTGGCTGCGGAAGTTATATTCTTATTTAAGCATTCCAATAAAATACCTATTTGGTTTTTATTTTCTTTTAATGTCAATTCTTCTAGAAGTTTTGGCAAAGTTTGGTAAGTATTTCGAGAAAAATATGTATATTTTAAACATTAGATTAACCGACGAAATTTTATTTTATAATTTATTAATTTGTTTGTTACCGCTAAACTTGAAGACATAAGGTGGCCGAAATAATCCATTTTTTTATTATCAACGTTATGACTGTTATGACTATTCAGATATTTTAATCTGGTAATTAATACTCCGCCCAATCTGAATTCAAACGTACCTAAATTTGCATTAAGCTGAAAGTAAGTAAAATTGTTCAGAACATAACCAAAAATAATTTTTCAAAATTCCCCATCCCCTCCGGTACGGGAAAAAACTGACTCGAGGTCAAAGAAAAAAAAAGGGGTTTTTGGATTTTCTTCAAAACGTAAACTTTATCGTAAAATTACTTGGGACAAAAATTTAAGAACATAAAATTATCTATAAAAAAGGTATTAATAATTTTTTTCCTTAAAGCTGAAATATAACGATTCAAAAAGTTGTATGCGTCATTGTATACATAAGTACGTCCGTATATACATCTCTGTTGCTATTATATAAGTAAAAATATTTTTCTATCGGTGATTGTAACTACATCTTTTTTATATATATATATATATATATATATATATATATATATATATATATATATATATATAAAATATATATATATATATATATATATATATATATATATATATATATATATACATATATATATATATATATATGTAATATATTTATATGTAGGTAGGTTTTATATATTTATTCGTCTGTTCACGTGATTCTGAAGTTTTGGCTTGACTAAAATCATGAAATTAACGAAGCCCGTTTTTAATTTCTCCCCCCGGGGCAAAAATAGGAGCAAAAAATGTTTTTACCGTTAGCCGTACGTAAGGCGTCTTACGGAGACAGAGGCTACTTAATATTGTCTCACCTTGCGGAGACAGGCTTTTCATCTAGTTTATAAAATATAAAATATACATAAGTATAACTCTAAGAAATCATGTACTATTTTTACACGCAATAACTGGCTGTGTTACGACATCTGCATTGTACAGAAGGGGTAAAACACAGTTTTTAAAAATGTTTAAAAAACAAGACTTAGTTCAATGTGCTAAAGATTTCTAAAAAAGTAATTTAAATTTACAAGAAGTTATTAACACCGGATTTGCTTTCTTCCTTGTATGTACGGAGTTTCTAAAAAAATTATCTGTTTAGATAAGTATCGATATGCATATTTTGTTAAAAAGACTCGAAATGAAAAATAAGTGCAATTAGCTTGTCTTCTTTAAACCTTAATTGCTGCTTATCAAAATTTTTTTCGGGTATATTACCAAGTTCAAGTGTAGCTTGAACCCATATGTCATCTTTTTGGGTCAGCTAGAGCCAAAGATTAGGGGTTGGGAAATTGGTCGATAATACATTAGAACTAATTCGGAGTTTACTTTCACCTGCGCCGGAAAAACTGCTAAACACAATTTTTGCAACTGTAAAAAGGGATGCGGTGCTAAATGTGGTTACAAAAAGTTGGATCGTTTTGTTCTCTGGCATGCACGAATTGTCAAAGCTGATCGTGTTCTAATGTCGAATCACCAACAGCAGAGGATTTGTGTGATACTGACGAACAGACATGCGATACATCGCTATTGACGCAATTTACTAACACCCAGGATGATGAAGGAGAAGGAGAACAAGAAAAAGAAGAAGATCAAGAAGAAGAACAACTGGAAGAAGTAATTAAAGATTATGAATCAGACGAATAAATTTTTCGACTGTTTCCAACCCTTGCGAATATCTGTTAGTATGCAATTGTTTCCAATTAAACAGAATCACAACAGACCTGTGAAATAGGCATACTGGGAAAACCAGGTTTAAAAAAACGCGCTAAGTACACTACCTTAAATGTGGCGTGGAAACGTGTGCATACAATAAAGCTTACAACTTTTTGAATCGTTATATCTCAGGAACGGTGGCTTTTGGGAAAAAAAATATTAATACCTTTTTTATAGATAACTTTATGATCTACAATTTTGTCCTAAGTAATTTTACGATTTAACTTACTGTTTTGAAGAAAATCGCCAAAAACCCATTTTTTGATCTTTAACCTCGAGTCAATTTTTTTCCACGTACCGGAACAATGGGGAAATTTGAAATGCTATTTTTAATTGGTAAAATTTTACTTTACGGACACCACGCCGATTTTCTGAACTTTTGCATACGGGATTTTTTGGGCGATAATCACGAATCTAAAATTAGTTTCCGGCAACCTCTGGTTCTTAAGTTAGGCCTAAGTAAACAAACCCTCAAAATTCTCCCTTCTTGAAACTGATTACCAACAAATGGGAACATACACTAATTAGGCACTTATATATTAAACAAATACACTGAAAATTACAATAATTTATTGTCTATTTTAATCAAAAATTATCTTAAATGAATCCACTTTTCTGTACCTTGTAAGAGGATATATGATGTTTAACGGGTTGCCAAATTTATAATTAAGTTGTCAAGATAAAAAAAACGGGATTTATTTGAGGGTGTTTTTACTAAAAATAAGCAATAAACTTTTGTAAATTTTAGAATAGTCGTTTAATATATAAGTGCCCAATCAGTGTATGTTCCATTTTAGTGGTAATCATTTTTAAAGGGAAGGGAAAAGAATTTTGGAAAAAATGTTTTTTTTGGGAAGTTAGTCCATTTGGGAGGCCTCGTAACTCAAAACCAGAGGTTGCCGGAAAACTAATTTAGATTCGTGATCAGCCAAAAAACCCCGTATGCAAAAGTTCATGAAAAACGGCGGGGTTTCCGTAAAGTAAAATTTTCCCTTTTTAATTATGTTTTAATATATATTACATACCGATTAAAACCCTTACACGATTTCGAAAAAGGAGAGCGTGAGCGAGTACCGAATTGAAAGAGTTTTAATGGGGCCACCCAATTTAATAAAACTTTTTCTACGATTTTATGAAATTTTTTTTAAAAAAAGCAAAGATTATGTAAACTTTGAACAATAAAAATAATAAACAAACATTTGCGTTGTCAAGGCGAGCTTTTTGCAGGCTTTACGTAAAATTATTAAAAGTTTTAAAGTTTTTGGGGCTGGGGTTGGATTGGGAATGTTACGTATATATATTACGTAACCCCCTTACGCACATTTTGGGTTTTCAAAAGTGTTTGTAATTGAGTTTTTGTTTTGAAAAAGTAGACGGTGGTAATTGGTTCTTACAAATAGGAGAGAAAAAAAATTTTCTCCTTGTAAGAACAATTACACACCGTCTACTTCAGTAAATCTCTTACAAACACTTAGAAACCAAACTGTGGTAAGGGGAGTTACGTAAATATATATATATATTACGTAACAGTTCCCCGATAACCGAGCCCAAAATCTTGAAAATTTCAATAAAAACTAAATGGCTATGAAACAAATAGCACGCCCTTTAAACGCAAATTTTATTATTTGTATTGTTCCAAAGTTTACATAATCTTCTGCTTTAAATTTTTAAAAAAAAAAAAAATAAAGTCGTAAGGGAATACCTTTAGGGTAAGCCCATTAAACACTCTTTCGATTGGTACTCGCTCGTACCGTAATTTTCGAAATCGTGTGTAATGGGCTTCTTACCACCCCGGTATTAATATACTATTACTTTTAGCTTGATGTAAATTTATGTAACTTTGAATGTCTGGATTAACCGGAGTGTATATAAGATAATTTGTATTTTCTTATTGAAGTTGGCATTTATTAATGAATTCTAACAACCATTGTTAATGCTGGTTGGTTACGGCATGTTTACTTTAAATTTGATACATCGTGTCAGTTATACCTCGTTTTAGTTTTTACTCAAAATCAACTTGTAATGGAAGAAAATGTAGGAGAAAGTATTGGTTGCACAAGTGGTTTGAATTGTACAATGAATATAAATGTTAGTAAATAAATAAACGTTGTCGTTACCTTTCAAAATTTGACATTTCACTTTTAACATTACTGCTTTAAAATGTTACTTTAAAACACTAGTGCTTTAAAGTAACATTTTTAAGGCATCTAGATAGAGTTAAAAATTGAATTTTTGACACAAAGAAAACGAAAACCGTATTTAACATTTATTTTTAAATTAACGTAGAATTTACTGATAGCGCTGTGTACTTGATTGTTATACTTTAAGACACAATTATACAGGGTCAAAAATAAATAAACCTTGAGTCACATGTAACCAGAATGTAATTGCCCTATTTGGTTTAATATAGTGCTATTTAAAAAAAAATGTGAACAAGACTAAGAAGTTTTGTGCAGATTGTGTTAAGGCTTATTTTGGAAGAATGGTGCAATTGACAAAAAATAGGCAAAAAATCCGAATTATCTTTTTCATCTGAAATTGTGCATGTGTGTTAAAAACTACCCCACTGGATTAGTTTGGTAAAAAATTTAAATTTTACAAATAATCCAAATTACGTAATTATTTTTTCTTTCATTATTTTTTATCTCGAAAGAAGCAGAAATTAATGCTAAGTTAAATTTTGAATAAAGCTATTAACAATGATCGATTCTTATACAGGGTGGCCCACCCCATTCGCCTCGGTTTTTCTACGAGAAATGAAATGAGTTGGGAAAAAACTTTTAGCAAGGTTATATGTGGGTTTATGAGGAGCATATTTTAAAATTATTTTGAAATATACAGGGTGACCCAAAAAGAAAGTACATATTAAAGTTATATTTTTTATTATGGAACACCACATATTTTTTTATATTTTTAGATACTATAGACCAAATAAAGGTGAGTTATTGTTATATTTCCTATACCAAAAACTGACCGTTTGGGAGAAATTAGAAATTTAAAAAATACAGACCATAATTTAAAAATTGTTTACCCTTAACATATAACGAGCTACTCGTAATTAAATTTTTTGGCTTAACTCAAGGTTTAAGTTAACTATCAAATAAAATTTTTTCTAATATTTTACAGAGTGTGGGAAAAATTGCCTTAAAGTTTGGACAAAATTTATTAAACTTTCTTATGTTAAATGGAACACCCTGTATTTAGTGGCCTATTTTGACGCAAAACAAAATTTCCCCTTTTAAAAACCATGTTGGGGTTTCCATACCTATCTCTTCTGCTTTATGCAAAAGGCGTTTTATATTTGACTTATCGTTTATCTTCAAAATGGAACACCATGTATTGTAATTAAAAACCCTTTTTATTAAGGATCATGTTGATTTGCTAAAAGCACAAGTTTAAATTTTTAAAAATAAGATATATTTCAAGTAAAATGTAGGCAAAAGAAATAACTCAATTTATTGTCACTTCTAAAATATTAAGATCGAAATATACAGTAGAAGGCAGACCTGTCCTAATTGTTCAGACGGAATATGGTAAATTGCCCTTGTTTCTTAGCAAATGTATCAGACTTTATGGTAAAATAAAACTACGCGTGTTTCAATGGGGCCCTTTGCAATTTTTTTAATGATGTCGTTTGCACTATTATAGACCGTTCTTCAAAACCTACTACTTCTTTTTTTTCTTTAATTCCTTTTTTGCCGATATTTCGATTTAATAACTTGAAATTCAAAGGTCCCGCGAAAACGCTTAGGTTACTTATAAATGACGTCATTTATAGGTAATTCTGCGTTGCCAAATAGCCTAGTAGTACAATTTTTGGCATTGGTACAATGACACAGTGGAGATGTACACTAGATGTACGCATTGAACTGGGCGGTTTATAACCTCGTTTTTGCAATATTGTTTTCATTTTATCGTTGTCGTTTGTGTGATTTGTATTGGATTTTTACGGTTGTGTCTCAAAATGAGTAAAGTTTCCCGTTGGTGTATAATTACTCATTGCAAAAATACGTCTATTAATATGCCTGGAAAGACTTTTGTTCAAGTTCATCTGATAAGGCTTTAAGGAATCTATGGCTTCAAGCGGGGGGACGTGATCCTGAAAGGTTATCTTCAACATCTAGTTTGTTTTTTTGTGAAGATCACTGATGTAAGTATTCTTTACAGTTTTATGACAGTAATACGAGCAGAGATTTTTACACGAGTTCATTTCTCATCTCACAAATCAAATAGGTATTTCAAGTTTTGTCAAACAGTACAATTAAGTTGGAGATTTGGCAAATTATTACCTAGTGATGACGCTATCCAATCAGAATCGTTTTAGAAAATTTGAATTTTTAGTACTTTTATTTTGAAATATCTCAGAAGTTACTTTATTTATCAGTATACTAATTTACACAATTTTAGACCCATATTTAATCGAACTACATAGAAATTATAAACATTTATTTTGCATGCAAGGGCCCTATTATTCCACCCCACACGTTAACAGACCATCTGTGCTGGTGATCAAAAGGGGTTTCCCAAAAATATTAGGATTTTTGTCGCTGTAGTAGTAAAAGTCTGTTAAATAATCCGTTGTTATAAAAAATTAGGTCTAATACATTTGCTAAGAAACAAAGGCGATTTACCATATTTCGTCTCAACAATTAGGACATGTGTGCCTTCCACTATATTTCGATCCTCATTTTGAAGAATGCTTTAATAAAAAATACCGTTTTATCGTGATGGGGAACTTTATTGGCCACAGTGTATATTTACCTAATGTCGTAAGCAACTATTTATTCATTATTTTTTAAATTTATCCTATTTGCTATGCAAATAGAAGATAAATGGAAAATGGCAATCAATAATGATTAAAAATGTCAAAACAGGTATAAGCAGCATGCAGGTAGGTAAAATACAAGGTGCGGTCTAGAGTATCTGACATAATGGGAGGAGCCTGTAGTATTTATTTATGTTGGATTGGTTAAAAAGATAGAATTATACTGGGGGGAGTAAACCTTTCTCACTAAATATGTAACCACCGAACATGTTCGGTGACTAAACAACAAATTTTACACCAAATTTAATGGTAGTCTTGATAAAGCAAATTGATTACTATCTATATATGTAAATGTTTTATATGAAATTTTAACCAAAACATACATTAAAATAAAAGGTTTTTTATCTTTTCACGAAGGCTTAAATACTGACGTATCATGGGTGTCTTAAGTGTGGTGAGAGGGAGTTTATTCACACGGACAAATATTTAAAGACTGAGAGGAAAAGGGAAAACTTTTGCGGGAAGCAGGTTCCATAGTCTTGACCCCCTAGGGATGAAGGAACGAAGAAAGCGGGAAGTTCGGAGCCAGTTAAACCATAAAAGGATTCATAAAAGTGTATGATAGCCACTTCTAGAAAAACCTTTTATCTTTATAACTAAAATATTTTATACTTTTTTACAAAAAAAACACCACCGATTTTTAATATAGGTACAGGTACAAGACTCTTCTGGTCCGCAATTCATTTACTGTAGATTTGAGTGCTTTTGGATAAACTGCGCCATTCGTGTTAAAAGAGTTAGGTCAAAAAATATTTAAAAAAGCCTGAACCTAATTTTTGTAACAAAATTTAAGTATTTTTAATTATTGTTTAAGTTTTAGTAAGTTTTTTTAGAATAATTTTATATTCAAAACGGTGGTAGAATTTCCTGCATAATGCTGATAGATTTTTTAATTCCCTAGGGTGTTTTTTAATTTTTTCCTATTTTGTTTTACGCTATCTGTAAGCTCGTAAAAGTCAATCCATTCTGTGTATGCACAGGATCTGAAGTAAAGGTGCGTAAAATGAGATAGTGGCAAAATATTAGATAGATAGGTTTTGACCAAACTAGTTACCGAAGCCAATTGGCAGTAGTGCCGCCAGATCGAAACGTGTGTTAATGCTTCCCAGCCAAAGGCGGCGTTAGGTTGTGTAAGCGCAAATTTTTACCAAATCACACAACCAAATTTTATGTTATCAAATCACGAGTTACCAAATGTTCAGAGGGGTATGTAACAAGTTAAATTTACACTAAATGCTTTCAATTTATAACACAGGCCAACAAAAAGACTTTTTTTGAAATCTTTTTTCACTTTAATGGCTGGTTTTTATAAATTTTTATGTCTTGAATCCAAATCGGATCTTAGTTTTTTTGTATCAACCATAGTTTATGAAAAATCTTCTTTTGTTACTTAAAGTACCTACTTATTTTAAAATCTCCATAATGTATATGGTAAAATTAATAAGACGGTATGTTAAGTCACAATCAGTGATTTTATTTATATTAAGTTATTAAAAATGATAAAATAAACTCACAGTGTAGGTTTCATTAGTCAGATGGAATTGGTTTATAATTCCTTTCTATTTTTTCTTTGAAGCTTCTTGTGTAGCTCTTTCTGCGATGTGTTGCTTGTGAGCTTCTCGGTGAAGTGACCAACAGTAGTCCCCCATTATGTTGGTGTTCCAGCGGCCCTGGTAGCGTTTTTCCATCAATTTGATATCCTGGTGAAAACGTTCTCTCTGCTTCTCACTAAAGTCCCCCAAATTTTCAGGGAAGTAATCAAGATGACTGTTCAAAAAGTGAATTTTCAGGCTCATCAAACATCCTAATATTTCAAACCTATTCAACATGTTTGCTACAATTGTAACATATTCTGGGTCTTTTGAATTTCCTAAGAATTTTGTAACAGCTTCTTTGAATGATACCCATGCTTATCTCTCATTTCTGGTCATTGTATTTTCAAAGTTAATGTCGAACATCATTTTTCGAATGTCAGGCCCTACAAAGACGCCTTCTTTGAGTTTAGCTTCTGAAAGGTTTGGAAACTTTTGGCATAGATACTTGAAACAAGGTCCATCTTTAGGCAATGCCTGCGTAAACTGCTTCATGAGGCCTAACTTTAAATGTGGAGGTGGTAGAAGAATGTTTTGAGGATCTACAAGGTTTTTGCGGGGAATGTTCCTCTTGCCGGGTTTTAAAGACTCCCTTATAGACCAGCTCTTTCTGCTCCAATGTTGATCTGTCCCACTCGCACAAGAAACATGGAAATTTGGTGAAATCACTTTGCTGACCAAGAAGCAAGCAAATCAATTTTAAATCGCCACATATTATCCAACCATGAACAGAATAGCCAATTTTATCCAACACTATTTCCAGATTTTTATAGCTCTCTTTCATATGTACAGAATAGCCAATAGGTACAGATGCATAAATGTTACCATTGTGTAATAAAACAGCTTTCAAACTAGTTTTGGATGAATCGATAAATAGTCTCCAGTCTTCTTTGTTGTATTTAACTCCGAACTCATCCATCAGGCCTGGAATGTTTGAGCAGTACACTAAATCACCTTCTTGATCAAAAAATGTTGAAAACTGCTGCTTTCTCTTCCTACACACATATATGCTGGTTCCATCTGCCAACAAGTTCTTTTCTTTCAGTCTAGAACCAAGCAATTCAGCTTTTCTTTCGTTAAGCCAAGATCCCTAACCAAGTCATTAAGCTCGAATGCGTAAACAGTTGAGGCTCGTTTTTTTCTTAAGTACACTGGATCTCTTCATCATCTTGCTCATCTAGCTCTGACTGTACATCAGAAAACGTTTCAAGTTGAACAGAATTCAAATTTTCTGGAGGTTCTGGGACCGGCTTATCTTCATCATGCCCTACTGGTCGGGTGGCGGACATTAGGTTAGGATAGCTTATTACCCTCTTGTTTTTTGAATTATGGCCAGTAATATCAATACTGCAAAAGTAGCAATCACCAGTGTGGTTTTTAGGCTCCCTCCGTACCATAGGAACAGCAAACTTGAAAGCTTTTTTCTCCTTTTTAATCACTTTCTCAGATCTTCAACACAAACATAACAAACCTTATGTGGGGCCCAAGATTTATCCTGATCACCAAGTTTAGTTTTAAAATATAAGAAATAAACCTTTTTCACAAAGTTTGTAATGTTTCTTTGGTGTTTTTTAATTACAAACTTACCACAAATATAACAAAACCTGTTTGCAGAGTTCTTACAACCGCGATGAGACATTTTACTGAATACGTGAACACATTCACTGTGAGACTGTAACCAGAAAGTAAGGTTAGGTTACACAATATCAGCTGGGAACAATGACATGTGTTTCACCAGTGCTGCCAACTCCTTTACAGTCAGTACAAATTGTATTTTACAATTCCATTTAAACTATATAAAAGGTGTTAAATTCTTGAAAAAATCAAAACATTTGATAAATTCAGGTACAAATGTGAAAAATGGTGGATGTTACAGCCTAATAACTGTCAGACTTTGGGTTCAGCACCCTAAAAGACATAAGAATGGGGTATTTTGGGTAAAAAAGTTTTCTCATCGTTGTCCTGTGTAATCATCTGATAAACCATCTAATTATCTTTCAGGTATATTTGCAATTCTGTTGTTTTCTTTATATACAAAGAGTAAGCAGCCATTTTGTTAAATGTAAATGTTTTCGTAATATGAGACATGTTGGGGCTCCTAATATGAGAAATGTCATAATAGGATACACATCAGGCGTATATTTTTAATGACGAAGATTAAAAACGACAATTACCTGATAGACGCTTTCAGATTTATCACCTATTACCTGATCATGGGGTGTTAAGTAAAAATTCGGAGAAAACACGTAGGGAAGGTAACTTCTTTGAAAGAAAATCCATCTAATATAAATTAATCTTTTCCCGAAACTCCAAGTAAATATCAAAGAGATGAACACATTAAACCCTTTTCAGTTAAAAATCCTCCTGAAGAGACTTCAGAATCGCCATAAATCGCTACCTTTTACAAAAATCCAGTGCCTAGCCCTTCGTTCACATCTCAGCTTTTGCACTTTGCACACAGGCCAGAAATAAGACTACCTAGCGATTCGTCCAAGAAAACCCGGACTAGAGCAGCTACCATACTTACTGGTTCCTTTAAACTCGCCACCAGACTTCCTCAATAAAAATAATGAAAGAAAAGGTAAAAGAGGCTAAAACAAAGTTCTAAAAAGACAAAGAAAAAACGGCAGACAATAAAAAAATATTAAGGAAAGTATGAAAAAAAAGAAGGTGAGGAGCCAGATAGTTCTAGTTTTAAGGATGAAGACTTCCCTGATCTTGCAGATAGTAGTAATGATGTCCATACTGCAGAAGACGGTTTTCAGAACACACGAGAGTAGAAAATGGGCTAAATGTAAAGGCTGTTTCAAATGGACTCAGGAGGTAACAGCAGATCGATCTTTGACTTTTTTATATTTATAAAACTTTTTTTGTTTTTTTAGAGTTAAAATTTGTTTATTTTAAGAAGTGCTGTTATGAACGTCTTTGTGATTATTATAAGTCTGACTTAGTTTATATGTATTTTAAATATTAAGTTGATGAGAAGAGGTTTAGTTTACTTACGAAATTAAGACATAGTAAAGAGATATTACCTTTAATTATGTAATAGGGGAAATTACATCAAAATAAACTTTGAACGCACCCACTTCATTCGTCTTGGTGTCAGGGCCGATAACAGGTATCCCCACGTTACGAGTTTTTTTCATACTGACAAAGTTTTTGTTTAAACGTACGTTTTTTGCTATTGTATCTATTTATGTAGCATTTGTTTCATTCCTCAAACACTTATCTTTAAATTAAATCTATTATTTTTAGAAAAAGACCTCTTTGTATTTTTATTTACAAAATTTATTGTTTTAAAACGCTCTACGGACAAAACGACTTAAATATGTAATGGTCAAAACGACATAGGTATGTGATTTTGTCCATGGCTTTTGTGTTATATGTAGATATGTACTTTTTTAGATACTAAAATGACACGCGATTATAAACGAACTGATCGGCAATCTTGGAGTATGGAGTCAATGAAGAAAGCCATCGAGGCAGTTCGAGATAAGAAAATGGGCTGGTTATTTCGTGTTCCTCAAGCAACTCATCGCATGCATGTTTTAGGCACTAATAAAACTTTGGTGTCAAATTCAAAAGGCTTTGTTTGCTGAAAAACCTATCTTTTCATCTAATGTCAAAAGGCAATTAGTTGAGCATATAAAACTTTTATCCCGCCCATGATGATATTGCCTAGAAAAAATATGAAAAATAAACTTATAGATGAAGCTCCTCCTGGCACTGTAGGTGTAGCTCAACAATCAGGCTGGATGAACACCCAAATTAATAATGGAATGGATAAAGCATTTTCAAAGTTTTGTAAAAGCAAGCATTGACGATGAAGTAATTCTAACTGTCGATGGACATGCAAGTCATGACATTGAAAGGTAAAGGCATTGAAACTATGAAATATGCAAAAGAAAACGGCATTCTTGTTATTTGTCTGCCTCCACATTGCACTTATCATATGCAACCTCTTGACGTTTTCTTTTTTGGGCATTTGAAGACCTACTATAACCAAGAAATTGCTAAATGGCCAAAGGCACATCCTGGACGTGTTGTTACGCAACTTCAGATCACCGGCTTGTTCAACGAAACATATGGCAGGGCAGCTACGGTGCAAAATGCATGTCACAAATTTAAAAGCACTGGCATCTGGCCGCTGAACCCTGATATATTTCCGGATTATATGTACGAGCCGGCGGAAACCACAAACATACCTCTGGAAGACAGCTTCAATAAACTTTTTTTCGTAAAATTAATAATAAAAAAGTTTTCCATGTGGTTCCAACACTGAGACATATGTATATATATATATATATATATATATATATATATATATATATATATATATATATATATATATATATATATATATATATATATATATATATATATATATATTATATATATATATATATATATATATATATATATATATATATATATATATATTGATTTGCTTTCTGAACCATTAACATATATTCATCAATTTAATTTCTTGGGTGTTTTGGTTCACATTTATTTTGAAATTAAAAGGTTATTTTTAATATTTCATATTGTTTAATTACAAACGTTTCGGCAAAAGCCTTCATTAGTGTTTATACATCTAAAATTAATATGGCAGTGGTTACTTATAATTATTACGTTTTTCTTTTGTGTATTACATAAAATGACTTTACAATTTTACAATAATAAATTATGTTTTTGGCTTACCCTAGAAGGAAATCTGTCCATTAATAATAAAAAAACTTCAAAACACTTATATACACATACGTGTACAAACATTTTAAAATCTTCAGGACATGCACAATTAAAATATTTTTTTATACTGAAACGGCAGTAAGCAGTTCCTTCCGTATCCTGAGACAAGGACAGAGTTCAGGGACTCTCGGAGAGTTTACAAACAACCCTAAAAAAATATGATATCGCCGTGTGTCATAAAAGCCACAATATTTTCCAAAAAAAGTTCTTTAGCACACTAAAAACTAAAACCCCTAAACACCAAAAAACTCCTACTATCTACCAAATTCCATGTAACGACTGTCCTAGTGTCTATATTGGCCAAACAACACAATGTCTCAAAAATCGATAAAATGGGCATAAATATGACAAGAAAAATAAAACAGCTTTAACCAAACACGAAAATGAAGCAAAGCATACTTTTAATTATCAGGACAGAAAAATTTTAAAAACAGAACCAAATCAGAAAAAAGAGAATTTTTAGAAATGCTTTTCATTAAAAAACATGAAAACTCTATAAATGATAAAACAGATATTAAAAACCTAAGCCAAACGTCATTAATTAATTTCAGTTTTATCGTATGATGCAAAATTATTTTTCTCACTCTCCTCACACTCAAATAATATAATAACTTTTCTTAAAAAAACCTATTTTCATATTTAATCGTAGCTAAATAAAAACAACAAATACTATCCTTTATATTTTATAAAACTGTTTATAATATTAATTGTAAATTAAATGAAAAAAAAATGTTTTGGACTCTTATCTTGTCTCAGGATACGGAAGGAACTGCTTACTGCCGTTTCAGTTTTTATATATATATATATATATATATATATATATATATATATATATATATATATATATATATATATATATATATATATATATATATATATATATATATAATAAATATATATATATATATATATATATATATATATATATATATATATATATATATATATATATATATATAATTAAAAAAAGGTATTATCATTACTACGTCTCAATTTTGTATGGATGTAGCCAAGTTAACTAAACCTCTTCCCATCACGTTTACAGGCATTCACTTTTAATGAGGTTAGGTATTAATTTTAATTCAGTTTGTATTCGGATGAACAGGGATATCTAACACTAATATCTCTGTGTTAGAATATAGAAGTTGGCAGAGAGCAACCTGTTTAGTATTAGGGATCATTGGGTTAAATTTATGCATAGCAACATTTGAGCTAATTTGTATTAATGTGTATTCCCTAGTTATGCTTATTAAGTCTTGCTAAAAGGGGGCAAGTTAATAACTATTTTATGTTTCTAAGAATAATATTTTTTAAAGGGATTATTTGAATTTTATCATCATATACTGGTGGTGTTCAGTGGTGTAGCTACAGAACCAAGGGTCCTTGGGTAAATTAACTGCAACGGGGCCCTTTGTGGTTAAAATATAAACACTTTAACCCTTAACTACAGACACCCGGTATTTCTTACCGGTAGGTGGTTGCGCATTTCGCAATATCAACGTATCCCCACTACTTACGGGCTTCTCGTCCATTACCTTCTGGCGCTTAGCCGCTTAGTATGACCGTGTTAGCCGAAGCGTGCACTGTGTTTTGTAAAATCTCGCTGTTTTGTCGCAAGTCATAAATCGCAACCGGTAAAATTTACCGGAGGTCTGTTTTACGTTAGTACATTTTTAGTTCTCTTATTAAATAACTGGAATTAAATGTATGTAAATGTAAAGGTTTATTATTATTTCCTTTTAGATTAAAGAATGGACTATGAAAGCAAGCCCGGGCCTTCAAAGGGGTTAAATTTGGAGACAAAGTTTTGAAGAAACGTTAGAAAAAATGGGCCGAGGATATTAATTCCGATACAAGCGATATAGATTCTGATGGCGAATATATACTATCGTATCATGATACTGAATCCGAAATAAGGCAGAAGATGAAGATATCGAAGATGTTTACTCTGCTGCAGCTGGGGTTCCAACTATTTTTACGGTAAAAATCGTTTTAAATGGTCAAAAGTCCTGCAATCCCCAAAATCTGAACATTGCAACATAACATCGTTGTTAAATGTCCAGGTTTAAAAAAACCTACCCTCTATAGGGCAGATCCTGAGGAAGTGTGGAACATGTTCATTGATGATAATATACTAAATATCATTCTTCATTCATCCAATGCGAGAATGGCCAAAATACGAGAAAAGTATAAAAATAGCGCTAATAACCCCTGATGCCCGAGACTTAGATCTTGTAGAACAAAAAAGCAATGTTGGGTTTGTTGATATTAACTTCTATTTTTAAATCGAAAAACGAGAATATCAGATCCCTTTTTGCTACGGATGGATCTGGTCGAGACATCTTTAGATGTGTTACAAATGCCAACCGATTTCAAATATTTCTGTCTTGCCTACGATTTGATAATTTTGAGACTAGAAACGAACGGGTAAAAACAAGATCCATTAGCTGCTGTATCGGAAGTTTTTAATGCATTTATATCAAATTTCCAATCCGTATATAACTGTTGGTGAAAATGTCTGTGTGGATGAGATGCTAGTTGCATTTCGTGGCAGATGCAGGTTTAAAATGTACATGCCAGCGAAACCTGCCAAATATGGAATCAAAATTATGGCGTTAACAGATGCAAGGACGGGGTACCTTTTTAATTCATACATATATTGTGGGAAAGAGTCAGATGGATTCGATCTCAATGACGACGAAAAAAGATATTCAAAGCCTACACAGGCTGTGCTAAAGCTTGCACGACCTATTTATAATACCAATCGAAATATTACGGCCGATAATTGGTTTTCGTCCATAGAACTAATCAATCTGTTAAAAACCAAAAAAACTTACTTTTGTGGGGACTTGAAAGAAAAATAAAGCATAAATTCCACCTTCGTTTTTGCCGAACAGACAAAAACAAGTTAACTCATCTCTTTATGGATTTACAAATGACATAACTTTACTGTCCTATGTCCCGAAAAAAAAAACAGGGCTGTTTTGCTTATTTCATCAATGCATCATAATCCAAGTAATGATGTTCAAACTGAGAAGCCAGAGATTATTGCGTATTATAATCTAACAAAAGGAGGTGTGGACACTTTAGACCAAAAGTGCAGCATCTATTCCTCTAGTCGCAGGCCCATGGCCATTTTCTTTAGACTTATTGACATAGCATCTGTAAGTTCATATATTGCGCACCAATCATATCGAGATAATGAAAAAATAAGCCGTTCTGATTATGGAAAGCAATTAGGAATGATGTTGTAAAGCCAGAAATGAAACGCAGGTTTCAAAATATTCATCCCCCCGTGATATTAGATTTTCCCTGAAGCGGCTACTCCAACTGGAAACTCCAAATTATGAAAATACCCAAGCTCAAGAAGTTAAAAGAACAACATGTAGAAGGTGTCCAGCCAAAAAAGAAAGGAAAACAACCCATATTTGCATAATGTGTAAGACTCCGATATGTTTGCAATGCACCGAAAGAATTTGCAAGGAGTGTGCATCTTAAATTTTTTCACATTTTTTTTTCCATACAGGTTTTTCCCAAAAGTGTATCTTTTGTTGCTAATGCGATATTTTGTATCCAGATTTATTTTGTTTTCAGGATATTTTTAAAAAAGTGTAAAAATTTTTGTTGAAATGTCATTCATACAAGTTTATTTCAAACTTAAAAAAATGTTAAAAAAAGTGTTGTTAAATATATTTTTTACAAAGAAAAAATTGTGTTGTTTAAATTTATACATTTAACAATTTTTACCAAATCTAAAAACCTTAAACAAATATATAAACACATAATATACACATATTATTTATTTACTATAAATATTTTTTTATTTATTATAACCGGTAAAAAATACCGGGAGTCTGTTATGACGTACCAATAAAAGGATGTCTGTAGTTAAGGGTTAATTATGCATATCTACTTCATCATTATAAGATCTTTATCGCCATTTGCGGTGCAGGGTAATATTTTGCATAATACGTAAATAAAAATAACGCAATTTATAGCTAAGAAAACCAACTTGGCAACAGGGATGCCATATTGTATATTATGTAGCTAAAACCAAAAGTAAACCTCAACATAATCTCTACATATTTGCGCATATAAATGTAGAAACAAATTATCTATAATGTTATTTCTAATATTGACGAAAATAATAAGGTAGAATTAAATTTACACTATGAAATGATGCAATTGATTAAAACACCAGTGAAAAAAAAGCGAAAACGGTAATTTGCTTTGAGATGTTTTGTAGGATATGATGATTGCATTTTACTTTAAAAGTCATAAAGAAATACATCTAAGACTGTCAAAACTAATTACACGTTCCTAAGAGTAATGTTCCAATTTAAAACTTAATAATTTCCTAATTATTTTTGTTTCCATAATTTTATACCAGCGTTTTCTTGAAGGTTTAGACAATGGTATGGTTTAAATAATACTTTAATTTAGACATCCATTGTCTTTATTTGTTAATTAGTATACAACAGTTCGGTTAGGCTTTATGGTTTCCTAGGAGAGCGGTGACTTAATAGAGCAACTGTTGGGTGACGGCCCTATTTTTTTGCCAATAAATATGACTTCCGTTATAGCGTTTTCTTGAAGGTTTAGACAATGGTATGATTTAAATAATACTTTAATTTAGACATCCATTGTCTTTATTTGTTAATTAGTATACAGCAGTTCGGTTAGGCTTTATGGTTTCCTAGGAGAGCGGTGACTTAATAGAGCAACTATTGGGTGACGGCCCTATTTTTTGCCAATAAATATGACTTTTGTTATAGCGTTTTCTTGAAGGTTTAGACAATGGTATGATTTAAATAATACTTTAATTTAGACATCCATTGTCTTTATTTGTTAATTAGTATACAGTAGTTCGGTTAGGCCTTATGGTTTCCTAGGAGAGCGGTGACTTAATAGAGCAACTGTTGGGTGACGGCCCTATTTTTTTGCCAATAAATATGACTTTCGTTATAGCGTTGGACCCAGTGGGACAAGTTAGAATTAAACGTGCATTTTTGCCATGAACACGATAAAAATTGCGTTTTTTAAAAATGAACGATTTTGAATATTTTTAGAAAACAAAGTATCTTCTTTATAGGCTGAAGATGCGAAGAGATCAAAAGAATCTCAGTTATATAAATATTCATTTTATAGATTACAAAATATTAAAGAATTATTTAAAGAGAGCAAAGGTACGGCTGTAGTATGAGTGTGGTTAGAATCCAAACATCCACATAGAGAACATAATTTAAAACAAATTCTTAAAGTTTACAAAACTGACCCAATACACAAACGCGTTTATTTAACCTATAGTACCGCATAAAAACATTGCATAAACAGTTTCGCAAGGCCATGTCGGGAGTTACGAAAATGACTTTGCCGCATGATTACGTTGCGGTGTTGTCCACCGCTCCCTAAAAACCACTTACATAGAAAATGGACAGCAGAGTTATTTTACGGTCGCTCTATTACGGTACCGCTCTCCTAGGAAAACATAGCTTTGGTAATATATTTTCAACCGTTTTTCAGTTCTTCACATTTACTTTTGCCTGTTCACAAAAAAAAAAACAAAATATAAGCAAAGTTTTTTTAAAGGTGTTAGACAATGGTATAGAGTCAATTCAAATCTTGGACTTTGATTATCTTTTGATGTATACATTGTCGTTACAATAGCCTAATTCAACTAATCATAAGGTTTGTTCCAACAAGAAATCCCGTATCGTTTCGAAATCGTTTTTGAACTGTTTTTTGGTGCGCTTAGACGCATGCGCGGCCTTAAAATAGTTTCGTGACGATACGAAAAGTACAAACGTTGGATCGCTTTGCGGATCGTTTTGGGACTGTCAAATCAAAAGTTTTTGAACTTTTTGTTTTAAAAATATTACCCTATTTTTTCTACTTATTATTTTTGTGATCAAAGTTAGCAAATATTACTCATAATATCGTCACTCATCTTTAAAGATAATTAAATTTAATGATGTGCTTAGGAGGTGTAAAAATTAATGTTTTTGAATAATTAAACAAGCGAGGAAATAAAATGCTAAAGCACGTTGCTATTCCATAAATAAAGTTAGGATTATGCAGAAAAATTAAATTAAGTTAAAATAAGTTAAAGTCACACAAGAAAAGATAAACATTATGTGATCAAATGATTTTAATTATACACATAAATTAAAAATTAAGTTAAGTTAAAAAGATAAACAACTTTTAACTTTCTTAACTTATTTTAATTTTTTAACCTTATCATAAAATAAAATAAACTCTCACACAATAACATCATAAAGTAGGCTTACAGAAACTCGTCTTTCCCATGCGTTATAAAAAAATGTAACAAAATTATATATTTTTTAGACAAATATTTATTTAAGAAGTTAACAAATTACCGGACAGCTGCCAGAGAGTGCACCAATAAAATAGAAATCACGAAAACCCCATTAACAGTGATTTGCTCTACGTATGCTAAATGTTATTGTTATTTTTAAACTGATTGGCATGTTTTCACACAAATGTCTTAATTTATAATAACTTAATTTTTGTTAACTTAAATTGACTTAACTTTTCTGCATAATCCTACCATAACAGTAAACATATGAAGATGAAATATGAAACAATAACCCTAAAACAGCTGTTAAAAATCAAAAATCCAGTGCCAAAATGTTAAATGCGCAAGTCAACCCAAACAGTTTTCAATTTAGGCCATGTATCAGAATTACCGTTCTGAAACCGTAACTAAACGATCCCAAGTTTTCTTGGTACACAAACAGGATCGTCCGATAACCATCACGTCTCTGTTGGAACGCACTTTAATCACTGCGCATGAGCGTGATCGTTCGGTGATGGTTTTTCGACGTGCTGGAACAAACCTATATTTGCTTATGTTTGTTTCGGCAGTGGCACTCGTGTGGTTGGACGCAACCGGTGCCTCTGCACAACCAACTATTTATAGGGGGAGATCCAGCTTTTGTGACGTAATATTTATAGGGGGGTGGCAAAGAGTGTGACACGTTGTACCAAATGGGGGAGAAAAGGGTACGTAGTTTTTAAACCGACACTTACTGCTCATTTAATTTTTTTTTTATGGTTAGTATTTTGGGTAATACGTTTTTTAAAAAACTTTAATAAACTGATTATGGTGTTAGTTGTTACGACTTAATGTAAACAGTTTGTGGTGGCGTCTTTTAATGAGAGTTTTCTAAATATATTTTAATATTTTACAAGATGTAACGGAGTGTTAAGCCGTAAAAAATAGAAAAAAAATACTTTTTTTAATGGCTACCTAAATTAAAATTAACTGTATTAACGTAGCAGGGCAATCTAGGTTTGAATTAAAACCACTAAATAATTTAAAGCAGAAATATTAAGAAATTACACCTAAGGCATCATTGCATTTAGTTCAGCATCTAGATCATTAAGGTTAACATACTTCTATTTTTTTTAGGTAAGTTCGAGCGGCGACCATTTGGTTTTTTGTTAAAGGTTCTTTGGGTATGTATTACAGTTTTTTCTAATATGTTCCGATTTTTAAAAATAAAATTGCAAAACAGCAATTTACCAGGCATATCTGTCTGATTTTTTTCAAAACCATACTGTAAATTTGTGTGCCCTCTCGGCTTTTTAGAATGGCAGAAAATCTAGATTTGTTTGAAGGTTAAGTGCATACCATTCACAAAACGACGGTAAATGTTATTCTTTATTATCGATATATTTTTAAAAAATTCTCACCACTTAAATATATTTAAAGTAAATAAATAGTACAATTATGGTACCATAAAAAAATGTTTAAGTTATTAAGTCAAACGTATTCCAATTGACCGCTAATAAGTTTTCTGTACAATACTTTTTAATTTTTGGGAAAAAGTAATATTTTTCCCCAAAATTATGCAACCAGTTTGGAAAAGTTTTATTTCGTGTAACGAGCGCGCAAAATAGCGCGAGTTGCACAAAATTAACTTCTCATAACGTGTTCCATACAAGATTTTTCTAATTTTGAATAAAACTATTTTTATTACAAGAAAATGAAAACAAAAATTATACAATAGTTTTTTTGAACCGTGTATTTAGTTTGGTTGCTAACACTGGCATGAGCGGGATCGTTCGGTGGCGGTTTTTCGACGTGCTGGAACAAAACTTACGTCTAGGTAGTAGCGGTCACAAATTTAAATAGTAGTGGGGACGTGACGTACGGCAGGGGAGGTTAATGCGACATTGCCAAATTGTACTGTATTTCTTTAATCTGACTGACTGACAAAAAAAATAAATAGGGCATACGAAACCGTTGTTTAATTATTTTTCTGTCACTTTTTGATAATCTTATTTAGACAATGAGAATCAGAGATAGTCCACGAGCGAATCTATATGTGAATTAAAGAATTTTCACGAGTTTAATTAAACATACAAATTTTAGGCAAAAATAAACTAAATATATTTTTGTACCTATACATATTATGCGAAAAATGTTTAAAGTAAACAAGGATTTTGAAAGGTTATCTGACTCAACTTTGCTTTTCCACAAAAAAAAAATCATCTTGGGACGCAAATGTATGTTTTTCTTCAATAAACTTAATACTATGTACATTTTTTAAATGTCTTATCATACTGTCCCTAAATGTAGCAGAAAAATCACATAATGGACAATTTTTTTGCAGATTATTCACATTTTCTGATGTTTTTGGTTCATTATGAGCTTTTTCTTCGTGCATTAAAATGCTTTTTTAAACTAAAGCTTTTACCACATTCACAATTAAAATTATAATTCAAAGGATTTTTATAGGTTTTTCCCTGCTTAGCACTGGTAGATTTTGTGGTATCTTCCATGGATCTTAAAACAAATTAAGACTATTTTAGGTATTTTGCCATCAGAAAATCTTTATTCTTACCTGATTTTTCGTATATCTTTCCTAAATTGAAAACGCTAGTAACAACCAAATTTCTAACAGATACATTTACTTTATCTCACACCTTTTTATTATTTATAAAAAGTTAGTATCGAGAACTAACCGAACACAATATCTAAAACAACAGTTTTTTTCCCCGTAATACAAAATATGAAACTTTAACCTTCAAACCCGAGACGCAAAGGCTGACAAGTCCTGTTTACAACGCACTTAGTAAAATTGGCAACGTAGCGTTCTTTTTTACATTTCTAAAATTTGTGACCGCTAATACCTAGACGTAAGTCTGGAACAAACCTCATATCGGCTAACAATGCACATCATTCAAAAGCTTGATTGTCCCCTTCTCAATAGCACTCTTCTTTTTTTTCCAAATGTTTTCTTTACAATTGTATTAAAATCACATTCTGACCTTTTTATCAGTATATATTTACATAAAGTACTTTAATAAGTGCACGACAAAAAATTCTGCCTTCAAATTTTCTCTAAATAATTGAGTTAGTTATTATTTTATTCCGTGCGCGTACCGTTCATGTAAAGTATCGAACAGCTGTCTGCAACAGCGCGTGCACCCACATTGGCTTCAATAATTTCTGCAAACAATCTGTGTAAATAGGATTGTAAATTTTGAATGCATACTTTTATTAATCAAGAAGAATGTGTAAAAAGTGAAAAAAAATTGCCTTACTTTTTACTTTTGTTTTCAGAGAAAAACGTGGCAATACTTAACAGTTTTCTTTTTTGGAGCACAAGGTAAGGGTTTATTTTTGTTATCCAAAGTTACATAAAGATCATTTATCTATTATTTTATAAAAGATTGTTTATGGTCCTTGAATATTTATTAATTCCTGATTTTTGAACATTTTCGAAAACTCCGAAAATTCAAAAAAACCACCCTAAGAAAAACACGTTGTTTATAAAAATACGCAAATATATTTATTGAATTTTGCGGAATGTATTATTCAACACCTCTCAAAGCTCCATAATCCAAAAGGATTCGGTTAAATTACTTTTTATAAAAAAAATATGACCAGATTAATGGGAGGGTCAAAATAACGAGCAAAAACTAACTTTGACTCCAGTTTTAATATTCTAAAGAAACAAAAAAAAAACAGTTACAAGATATTATTGCTACACGTTCCTTCTTTCATGTAGACTTTGAATCATGCAAAAATATGCATTTTTACGTGAGTTATTTAAAAATTAGTCCGTCCGTTTGGAAGTGTAAGTAGCTTAAAGCACCTTTCGACATACGGGGCAGGTGCAAAAAATACTCGGCACATTTATGGCCGATTATTGGAAAAACTATCAAATTTTGGACAAAAGTGATAGGAATAATTTTTGCAGCTGTATCATATTTCGGGAGATATCGACCAAATTAGTTGAAAAAACGGATTTCCGGACTCTTGAGGGCCATTTTCAGGCCCTTGCGGACATTTTTTTATATATGATATTTTCAGGGTTATTGTATACATTACAAATTAAAAAAAATGTGACGGCCCAACCTGATTTCGGGTTTCCCACCTTCTTTACTGTCTAGTAAGAAAATTTTAAAAATTTTCCCAAAAGCGAACCCCGGGTTAAATCTTATTCAGATGGGCGTGCTATAATTAGCTGATATTAAATTAAAAAACATTAAAATCTAATTTTTTGTCCAAATAGTTATAGAGGAAACAAAGTAAGTACTAGAAGAAATAGGTTCTAGGAGAAAACAGCAATAAAACCAAATTGTTAACACCACAAAGTAGGTTAAAACAACAACCTAAAAAAATGTTAAATAAATTTTGCTGCCTTGTCTTTTTTCTTTTTTTTGTCTAGTCTTTTTTTTCTTTTAAAGCAAAACTGATTAAATTACATTGTTATTTTTATTCACTTTTTTATAATAAATGTTATTAGCCAAGCAACTAAGTTACAATAAAGTATATATTAATTAAATTACTTATCTGAATATTTCTATACCTATTTAATTAGAGTAAAACTTGTCTATAACGGCCACCATAAAATTAAGACTAATTGGCCTTTATAGAAGGGTGGCCAGTATCGCCAGGCAACAGTTGCTCAACCATTCGAGGCTACAAAATTTTCCAGTTATAAATTGCTTGCTGCCTCAAGTGCTTTTTGTTTAATTAACGGTCTAGATATTGAAACATTTTTACCTCTTGCTTTGCAGAATCAATTGTAGAAGACATGATCTACTGCCAATCCTCCCGACTTCGGGAATTTCCTCTTTTGTTCTAAATTAAAACCTTCTTCAAATATTCATTTTAGTTCAGCTTTATTCCTGATGATATTATTTATTTGGAATATTCCCACTGCCAACTTTTCGGCCAGTTTTCGCGAACCCAAAGGGTACTTTTTACTTTTCGCGATAACATAATTTTTTTCCATAGTTTATTTTGATTTCGGAATTTATCAAATATAAAAAAATTTTATTTGGCCTTTTTTTTCCAGAATAAAGATATTTATATATTATTTAAAAAAAAATATATATATACTTTTTTTTTAGAGATTATTATGGAGAGCTAGTCTGCTCTCGCAATAATAGTAACAAAAAACATGAAAAGACATAAAAAGGTTTAATTCTTTATAAAATTGAATTGTTTTAAGTACTATAATAAAATAATTATTTTTATGAAATTATATAAAAATAGAAAATAAACTTATTTGAAAACATTGGCAAGGGTTATAAGATATATATGTCATTTCAAACTTATTGGTTATCGACGGACGGGTGTTAGCACATACATTATTTGATTATTTTAAATTTAAAACAGATAAGAAACTAAAAAATTGTGTTTTATTAACTGACATTGACTTCTGACATGACTTTTTAAATAAATAGTTACTGGTAAAGGTACAGTGTAGCTACCTTTAATATTTAAAAAAATATGTATAAAAAATAAATAAAATTTTAGCCATATAAGATAGTTTTAAGTTTATTTTGATTTCGGGGAAAATCAAAATTTAAAAAAGAAAAATTATTTGGTTTTTTTTTCAGAATAAGATTTTTATATTTTTTAAAAAAATTTTACTTTTTTTTTTGAGATTATTATGGAGACAAAAACCCCTCTCGCAATAATATAACAAAAAACATGAAAAGACATAAAAAGGTTTAATTTTTATAAAATTGATTTGTTTTAAGTACTATAATAAAATAAATTTTTTTTATGAAATTATATAAAAATGGAAAATAAACTTACTTGAAAACATTGGCAACCCGTTATAAGATATATATGTTATTTCAAATTTATTTTATTTAAGTTTATTTTCTATTTTTATATAATTTCATAAAAATAATTATTTTATTATAGTACTTAAAACAATTCAATTTTATAAAGAATTAAACCTTTTTTGTCTTTTTCATGTTTTTGTTACTTATTGCGAGGCAGGCTAGCTCCTCCATAATAATCTCTAAAAAATATATATATATATATATATATATATATATATATTTTTTTTTTAAATAATATATAAATATCTTTATTCTGGAGAAAAGCCAAATAATTTTTCTTACAATTTGATATTCCCAGAAATTAAAATAAACTATAAAAAAACCTATCTATATGGCTAAAAGTTTTATTTACTTTTTTTTATACATATTTTTTATTTTTTTTTTTATCTTTATGACAGCTCACGAAGGATTATTATATATGTATATTATATCCTACGGATTATATATACATATATAGCCTAAGTACCAAAAATACCGTAGTGGGTTTTCCGTGTTTAACCCATTTCATCCCAGTTGTTCCGTCAACGTTTCAAGCACTGAAACATGCAAATATTGCATTTCACAGCACCTTTTAGACAACGCGGTAGTGCCCACGGTTACAAATTTCTACCTAAATAAAAGGTACCTACACGTGTACCTTCACCAGTAACTATTTTTTAAAAGTCTTGTCGAAGTCAATGGTTAACAAAACACAATTTTTTGTTTATCTGTTTTAAGTAATATAATCAAATAAGGAAAATTTTTATTACGGAACCAGAATTTTGTATATTGATCACGAATTTAAATTAGTTTTCCGGCAATGTTTTGGGTATGAGGCCTCCAATTTAACTAACCTTAAAATGAACATATTTCCAAAAATTTCCCCCTTCTTGAAACTGATTACCACCAAATGGAACATACACTGATTGGGCACTTATTTATTAAACGAATACACTAAAATTTACAAAATTTTTTGCTTATTTAGTAAAAACACTTTAAATAAACCAGTTTTTTATATCTTGACAGCTTAAATTTTAAATCAGGCAAAACCCGTTATACATCACATATCTTCTTACGTCTTACAAGGTACAGAAAAGTGGATTTATTTAAGATAATTTTTACTTAAAATAGACAATAAATTATTGTAAATTTCAGTGTACTTGTTTAATATATAAGTGCTTAAGTAGTGTATGTTCCCATTTGTTTTTAATCAGTTTCAAGAAGGGAGAATTTTGAGGTTAGTTCACTTGGAGGCCTCATAACTCAAAAAGCAAGTGTATCCAAAAAACTAATTTAGATTCGTGATCAGCCCCAAAAACCCCGTATGCAAAAAATTCATGAAATTTCAACGTGTGGTGTCAGTAAAGTAAAATTTTACACTAATAATTTATGTGCTACATCCGTCCGTCAATAACCAATAAATTTGAAATAACATATATATCTTATAACGTTGCCAATGTTTTCAAGTAAGTTTATTTTCCATTTTTATATAATTTTATAAAAATAATTATTTTATTATAGTACTTAAAACAAATCAATTTTATAAAGAATTAAACCTTTTTATGTCTTTTCATGTTTTTTGTTACTATTATTGCGAGAGCAGACTAGCTCTCCATAATAATCTCTAAAAAAGTATAATTTTTTAAAATAATATATAAAAATCTTTATTCTGGAGAAAAGCCAAATAATTTTTCTTTTAATTTGATATTCCCAGAAATCAAAATAAACTATAAAAACCTATCTATATGACTAAAAGCTTTATTTACTTTTTTATACATATTTTTTAAATATTAAAGGTACCTACACGTGTACCTTTACCAGTAACTATTTATTTAAAAAAGTCATGTCAGAAGTCAATGTCAGTTAATAAAACACAATTTTTTAGTTTCTTATCTGTTTTAAGTAATATAATCAAATAATTTATGTGCTACACCCGTCCGTCGATAACCAATAAGTTTGAAATAACATATATATCTTATAAAGCGTTGCCAATGTTTTCAAGTAAGTTTATTTTCTATTTTTATATAATTTAATAAAAATAATTATTTTATTATAGTACTTAAAACAATTCAATTTTATGAAGAATTAAACCTTTTTATGTCTTTTCATGTTTTTTGTTACTATTATTGCGAGAGCAGACTAGCTCTCCATAATAATCTCTAAAAAAAGTATAATTTTAATAATATATAAAATCTTTATTCTGGAGAAAAGCCAAATAATTTTCTTTAATTTTTTAAAATAAAAAACATAACCTTTTTGTAACTTTATTTACTTTTAACATATTTTTAATATTAAAAATACCTTTAATCTTATCTTTCCCATAACTAATTTAAATATTAAATCATGTGAAGTCAATCCTTAATAAAACACAATTAGTTTTATCTGTTGTAATATAATCAAATAATTTTGCACAGTCGTCGCCAATAAGTTTGAAATAAATAATATCTTAAGCGTTGCATAAGGTTTATTATATATTTAATAAAAATAATATTTTATTATAGTACTTAAAACAATCAATTTTATAAAAATTAAACTTTTAAGTCTTTTCATGTTTTTGTTACTATTATTGAGCGACTAGCTCTCCATAATATCTCAAAAGTATATATTTTTTAATAATATATAAATATCTTTATTCTGGAGAAAAGCCAAATAATTTTTCCTTTAGTGACAAACCTTTTCGTTTTAGGGACATGATTAAACACTTTTCGATTCTGAACACAATACCTTTAATCTTATCGATTTAAGACACAACTAAAAATATAATGTGAAGTTAATCCTCCTATAGCCACTAATGCTATTTAAACCTGTCCATAAATATTATTGTTGGGTATTTTCACCTTTAAAATTTACAGAAAACAATAATAAAATAATAAATTACAAATTAGCCCAAAGAAATTCCGCCCCATATAAAAAGGTTGTTTTACCTGAAATAGGTTATAAAAATTAAGATTTGTCTGGCCGTAGCTGTTTTATAAGGGTGTCCATTATAGACCGAGCGCTCGCGGCAGAAAAAAGAGACCGATTTTTTACAGGCTGCCTTTGATACGGGTGATATTTATAGCCACAAGCTTAGATGGTTCTTAAATAGCATAGATGCACCTATTAAGTTCCGCAACGGGTTACTTCATATATAAACATTAACTTTAATTAGAAAAAAAGATGCTTCTTAAATCAACTTTTTACAGTCTGTCAATTGTTGAAGCATAAGGCTAGATTGCCAAATCCACAAAAAAGTTGCAGGCAGACGGTTTTCTCCAGTACAAGAGTAAAGCATACCAATGCTAGTTCGCAAAAAAATCGTGTAACTTTAAACACTTTTTTACAGTCTGCCAAGCACAATTTAGACTAATGTGTGCATGAGATTGACGAATTTTCACAAGGCAGACTGTTTTCCGATTTTTAAAAATTGATACATAAAAGTTATTTAACAAATTTTTTACAGTATTTCAGAACAATTTTTTACAGTGTAAAAGTTATTTAAATAAAAACTTAACAGTTCACAATATTGAATAAAACAAATGGCAGCCTTATACGATGTGTACATATAACTGCAAAACTATTTTTAATTTGCAAAATAAAAGTAAGACTTTTAACGATTTTTTACAGTCGGCCATTGTATCCCAACAATGTTTAGTTAGTAAATAAACAAACTATTGAATGGCAGACGATTTATAATGGTACATCTAGCGTTAATTGAAACTTTGAATATTATAGAATCGCGCGGTAAGCAGGTAACGTAAGATTGATGGGGTCAGGTAAAGTTAGGTGCACTACGATGTTCTTTGCATGCATCATGATGCACATAACCCTACCTGACCCCGGTTAATCTTTCATCACCTGACTATGGCGTCCTAACGCCACTTGACCCCGGTCAATCCCGGCTTTTTCTGTGTAATTAAAATTTACTCATAATAGTTTTAGAATAAAATACGGAGGTTTTCTGAGTAATCACAATTCACGCACATTACTTAATTGGGATTCTGGAAGTTTATTTCTTAACATCAATATTTTTCAAAATTCATTTTTAACAAATTATTTTTGTATAACATCTAAAAACGAAGTAACTGTTTTGTGTGTAAAATATTCATAAATTTACACACAAAAAAGCTTCAAGTTTACCCAATAATTTTGCAAATATTCCCCCACACATTTGATGTAAAAAATGTATAATAATAATAAAAATGAAAAAAAAAAAAAATTTAATCATTATTAATAAACATACCTAAATATATATTTAAATTTATTTGAGAAGTATTTTAAAGAATATTAAATTAAAAAAAAAGAAAGTTATGGAGTGGAATCGAACCCCGAACCTCCGCAGGTTTCTGCTTTTTGCTTTTACAAAATAGTTGGCCATGGTAAAAGTACTTGACAGAATTTGTAAAATATTGCAAAAAAATCACACAAAAACAATGGATAATATAAGAAAATCTTATTAAAACAGTTTCGAAAGCTAATCAAGTAGGCGCAAGTAGGCAAACAAGCAGGTGACGTCGTTATAAACTCCACCAATCAGGAGCGTTTTGTGTTATGTGACAAACGTTTAAAAAATACGTTTTTATGTACGGATTTTTAAATAAATAAATAATTATTTTCACCTAACGTTAATAAATAACCATTTTTAAACTACCTTTACAAATTGTCTGCCATTCAATAGTTTGTTTATTTATTACCTAAATATTGTTTGAAAACAATGGCAGACTGTAAAAAATTGTTAACCATTATAAATTTTTTTACAAGTTTAACTCCGTCTGCCTACAATTTAAACTTCGTGAATTAGTATGCTAATAATTTAATATGAAATATTTATTGTAAAAGTTGTTATTTATTTAATAAGCAGACTGTAAAAAATTGTTCTTAAATACTGTGAAAAATTTGTTAATTAACTTTTATGCATCAATTTTTAAATATCGAGAAACAGTTTGCCTTGTGAAAATTCGTCAATCTCATGCACACATTAGTCTAAATTGTGCTTGGCGGACTGTAAAAAAGTGTTTTTAGTTACACGATTTTTTTGCGAACTAGCATTAGTATGCTTTATTCTTGTACTGGAGAAAACCGTCTGTCTGCAACTTTTTTGTGGATTTTGCAATCTAGCTTTATGCTTCAACAATTGGCAGACTGTAAAAAGTTGATTTAAGAAGCTTCTTTTTTTTTGCTAATTAAATTTAATGTTTATATATGAAGTAACACGTTGCGGAACTTAATAGGTGCATCTATCTATAGCTTGTGGCTATAAATATCACCCGTATCAAAGGCAGCCTGTAAAAAATCGGTCTCTTTTTTCTGCCGCGAGCGCTCGGTCTATTATCTAAGGGTATTTATACTGGGAATTCCTTTAAAGTAGATTTTTGTTATCTTGAAAGTGGCCGATATAAAAGGGTGTCCGTTAACACAAGTTGCATTGTATAAAGTTTTAGTTTTTAAGTATTTATACGGAATAATAATTTCATCGAGACATTCATATTTATAAGTGTTTCGTTTTTCCCAGATAAAAATTTGTAAGCTGATTGCTAATATACTGCTGTAATTAATAAAAATTAATCAAGTCGAGGAAACCCCGTCAGCTGATGCATTTAAATAACTTTCAAAATATCACCTGACTGTTTTTGCCCCAAGATATAGCGAGCTGACGTGAATATTTATCCATAGTTGCGTATAAGCTACCATCAGGTAAATTTTTGGTTACGAGAAAATCATTAAAAGTATAATCTTTTTCATGTTTGAGCAACCAATTGACGTATAATGCACCATGGTAGAGTCAGCTGAGTCAGTTTTTTTCTTCGAGATATTGGGTTACCTTTAATTTAACAACTTTTAGAATGAAGGGAAATGACCGAATATATATTTTTTGCATTTAAATAGGCAATAGATGCTCTCGCCTAACTCCTGCGTTATAACTTTCCAAGTATCAGCTGACGGTTTTTGCCCCGAGATACAGCCAGCTGACATATACAGGGTCCTGCAGCTCACCTCCCGTCTTATGTAGCTCATTTATTATTCACTGTAAAATTTTCATATTTTGCAGACGTTACCTTTAACCCACGGTGAATTTCAGAAAAATAATTTTGGTTATACAGCGTTTCACAAGAAAGTGTGACGTCACGGTGGTGCATTTTTTTTAAATGAAATGCTCTTTATTTTTTAGATATTTAGGTACCTCTTGTGGTCATTTATATTCCTCTAAAATTTTGTCAACATCGGTTTAGTAATTTCAGAGAAAAAAAAATATAAAAAAAAACTGTTTTGCACCATTGAATTTAAAAATGAATAAAAATACCAATAGTGCTTGATTAATAGAATTAAGCAAGAAACTAATTAAGTAACGTAATATCAGTCCCTTAGGTCATGTTTGGTTTTTTCGAACTGTACAGGGTGTCCAAAATTTCGAGTCAAATTTTCAAATTTGAAAGCACTTTATTTTTCTAATTTTAAATATGAGCACCTGTATATTTTTAGGTCCTTAGATTCAGAATTAAAAAACAAACATTTTTCCAATTATAACCCTATCGAAATTTCTAACACATTAAAATTTTTTCGTTAAAAACTTATTTTGGCATCTATTTTAATAGTATTACCATTGAATAGAAATGATAGGTGGCTATGAAAAACAATTTATTTTATTGGAGTTTATTTAACTTACAGAATTTCATTTTGATGTATTTTAAAAATTCGAGTAAATTATTATTAATTAATTAAATTAAATTAAATTAAGAATAACCTTTAAACGTTAAATAAACCTAATTTTTAATTTTTAATACCTTTTGGCTTTCATTTATGTAACTTTAACCAATTTCTATGTAATAATTAACGTTATTAAAAAACTCTAATGTCAATAAATTGTTTTTCGTAGCCACCTACCATTTTTATCCAGTGATATTACTATCGAAATAGATGCCAAAATGAGTTTTAAACGAATAACTTTTATTGTGTTAGGAATTTCGATAGGGTTAAAATTAGAAAAATGTTTGTTTTTTAATTCTGAATCTAAGGACCTAAAAATATACAGGTGCTCATATTTAAAATTAGAAAAATAAAGTGCTTTCAAATTTGAAAAGTTTGACGCGAAATTTTGGACACCCTGTACAGTTCAAAAAAACCAAACATGACCTAAGCAACTGATATTACGTTACTTAATAAGTTCCTTGTTTAATTCTATTAATCAAGCACTATTGGTATTTTTATTCATTTTTAAATTCAATTGTGCAAAACAGTTTTTTTATTTTATTTTTTTTTCTCTGAAATTACTAAACCGATGTTGACAAAATTTTAGAGGAATGTAAATGACCACAAGAGGTACCTAAATATACAAAAAAATACAGAGCATTTCATTTAAAAAAATGCACCACAATGACATCACACTTTTTTGTGACACCCTGTATACCCAAAATTATTTTCCTAAAATGCACCGTGGGTTAAAGATAACGTCTGCAAAATATGAAAGTTTTACAGTGAATAATAAATGAGCTATTTAAGACGGGAGGTGAGCTGCAGGACCCTGTATATTTTATACATAGTTGCATTTAAGCTATCATCAGGTAAATTTTTAGTTGGAAGGAAATTATTAAAAGTATAATTTTTTTCATGTTTGAGCGACCATCTGTTATAGTCAGCTGACTGTTTTTTTCTTCAAGATATTGGGTTAGCTACAATTTAACAAGTTTTTAGTTAGGAGGAAATGACTGAATATATATATTTTTCTCCGTGTTTGGGAGACTACCGCCGTTCATCGCCCCATCAGAACTGCTGACGTTTAGAAAGCTTTATGATACAACTCCCTGATGCATTCAAATTTTTACCTGTCTACGGGACTATTATCTTTATCTCTAATAAACTTGTAAATACTAATAAATCGTTTCAGATATTTAACTTTAATATAAATTTTCTCTTCCAATTCAGCAATTTCCGCTACGTAGTGGTGAATTTTTTTCTCCTTTAAGTTTAGTCAACCAAAACTTATTAATTGCTACATTTTCGTTGCCTGATTCTGAATAAGTTTTCTGTAATCTACAGAAGTTTTTTAGAGGTATATATTTAACTTCGTGCTTGATTTTGATGAATAGTCTGATTCATTTGTATTAGAAGAAGAAAAGTAATTTTGTAAAACTTATTACATTTTGTTTAATTTTTTCGTGTGCTTTTAACTTTCTTAAAATGAAGCCTTTCAAGTTTACATATTTCCTGAGTATCAGTCAAGATACTACAGGTTTCTTCTTTTGTGTTACTACTTTTTTTTTAGGATTAGCTTTCGGGAATGGTCGGATTTCTTAAGGTGACTTATAAGTGATTGTCTAAGGCTTATTAAAGCGATCATCACTATTTTATCTGGCGAGGGAATTTTGCAGGATTGGGGATCTAAAATTAGACCAAATTCTATTCACAATTTTGTTCCATTCTTCCTTGATTTAGCAAGTTTTATACTAATGGGTTTTTTATTATTAAAAAAACTGTGGTAATGAAAAAAAAAAACAATAATAGAGACAGATCAGTAAAACACTTGCCAAGTCAAAAAGGAGAGATTGTGACCATAACTTGGTTTTATTGTAGATCTAAGGGCTTTAAAACGCCGAGAATTTTAAATGGGAACATGGTTCAAATATTCCAAAAAAAAAATCTTTTGGTGTGGTTAAAAGTAACACTAAAAATAAACAAGCAGATTAATAAATACAGAAATAAAATTATTAAAAAGCGATGTATAAGAAAAACAGAAACAAGCTAAGGCGTGCATAGTGTGAAAACTTTTTATAAAGTGCTGACGAAAACCTGAAAACAACAACATGTTTTCTTTAATTTGTATTTTATTTATTCTTTTTTATATTTTGTTAAAACCTATTTTCAATGTAAAGGCATATCATGCGCCTTTTTCCCACCCTCACATCTAGGCTTTTACCTCAGACGAAAGAAAGAAAAGACTTAACATTTTATTCATAAGTGACACTTTGTTTTGTCCCAGACATTATCAATTAAATCATATTAGGGAAAAAAGGATAGAAGATAAATTAGGACTGATCAAGGCAACATTGTACGGAGCCTTGCAGTTTCGACCAGTGGCGTATGGTTTATGTTAGAAGTTTCGATTAGATATAAATTTATTAAAAATATTAATTTTTAAATTGTTCTAATTATGGTGATCTTTTCAATTTTAGTTTATTAAAAAATATTGATTAGCAACAAAAATAGTTATAAAATATTTTGTTATAAAAAAACATAAAAAATATATGGTATATTGGTTATTTAAACAAAATTACTCTTCTCCTATAAATTTAGAATAATGTGGGCCACAAAAAAAAAGACAACAACTGGGGATACTTTTTATTATAATTAGGTACACAAAAAATAACATAAAATATTAGATATACGGCAAAAATAAAAAAATATCTACTTATTCCAAAGATAATATACAGTGTCAACCATAAAGTCCACATCAAATGGGAAATTTTTTTCCTAATTAATTCGGGTAATTCTTTTTTGCCAAAAGTTTTTGTTTGAAAAATAATGCCAAATAATGTATACAGGGTGCCACAGATTCGAGTGCATGCATGGGGATCTCGGAAACCGTAAGAGATACGAAGTCGGTTAAATTATGGCAAAGTTGTGTATTTATGTAACTAACCATATCCACTTTAGAAAGTTGCAAAATTCCGAGTACTTTCTGAGATATCCAAAAAAACGGCAAATTTCGTTTTTATTTTTTTCTGACGTTATTTAAAGAGATATGGAAAAACAAAAGACACTTTCTCGTGGCCACTTTTTAAGCTCTACAAAACAGCGTTAAGAGATTTTCCGCAAGACGTTTCGTTTTCGTTAAATCATTATCAACTGTATTTTTTTAAATACGGACCTGGTTTTTTTATTTCATTTTTTTGAACCCCTTATTATTCCAATTACAAAAATGTATAACACTCAATATTCTTTAACAAATATAAAACGCCCCTATAAGAAATGATGTGCGTTCCTTGTCTAACTCATTGTCTTTTATGGAAAATATGTTTATTTAACAGAAAAATATTAAGTGTTATACATCATTGTAATTGGGATTATAACTGCTTCGAAAAAGAATGCAATGAACAATTGAGTGCCGTATTTAAAAAATAAAGTTGATGATGGTTTAACGAAAACGAAACGTCGTACCGAAAATCTTTCAACGCTGTTTTGTAGAACTTAAAAAGTGGCCATAAAAAAGTGTCTTTTATTTTTCCATATCTCTTTAAATAACGTCAGAAAAAAATAAAAAGGAAATCGGCAAATTTCGGTTTTTTCCGGATATGTTGTTAGGCACCTAAATGCGCAACTTTGCAATAATTTAACCGACTTTGTATTTCTTACGGTTTCCAAGATCCCCATGCATGTACTCGAATCTGTGGCACCCTGTATAAGAATGATCACGTGACTTTTTTTAGATGTCAAATTTGATTTTTTTTTTCAGAAAATCGCAAAACGATGCATTATCTCTCAAAATTTCGAAAAATTGTATTGGCAAGTTGCGAAGTATATGGTGGGGACAGCTAAATTGATTGCAGCGCTCGCTGTGGTCAAATTTTTCGATAAATCATGCACCCAATTATCCATGGATATGTCTTCTTCCCTAAAAGTTAATTAAATCAAAAACACATTTACGTCAAAACCTTTAGAAAACTTTTGCTGATTTTGTAAGACCATATTTGCTTTATTAATTACATACCCTTTCACTTTCCTAGGGGAAGTCTCAAGTAAAGTGAAGTCAGAGCTAAAAAATACAGTTATATTAATTAAGTTAAAAAATGAATAGGTCAAAAAGATGTACTTGTTTTAAACATAAAATCTCAAACGTTATTAGATAGACCTACACCAAAGAAATGAGGTGTTTTTTAAATTAAGGACCAAAGTTTACGAAGATTCGTAAAAACATTGCTTAGCAAACAGAACCTAACTTACCTATGAAAAGACACATCTTCGTGTAAATAGTCCAATTTTTTACACAAAACACATTCACGCACCATTTTAGAGTTTTTAATATAAGTTTGCAAATAGTTTTAACAGATAGTTTTAATAAAAACACCACAAAGCGCTTAAGAAAATCCAGGGCAACGTCGCACTACACCTAATCAAGCTCATTCCATTTATCAATGGAGAGGTTGTAAAATTCCTACTCGCATTGAAGCGGCATTGCCACATTCCGCCTGCGAAATTTCCTTTGCGGGCGAAATATAGCAATGCGAAACGTATTTAACCAAATAAAAATAAATAAAAAATGGTTTATGTAGCAAAATTATCTTTAAATTATTTATTTTTTAAAGCCAAACTTAGTAATCTATTTATTATTACGCCCATTTTTTATTATAAATATAGAACTTAAAGGCATTTTATTTAGAAATGTTTAAATTCACTTCAAGCTGGCAACAGAAAGTATCGACTTTAGTTACGCGTTACGTCCTTTTCCAATGTCTGAGCGTAAGTTCGTGTTTATCGTGTTATCTTTACTATTCAAAAATCTGTGGTTTTTACCGAAGGTTAACTGACATATTATTGACATTTTCAGGCAAGCCCCACGTTAAATACGAACTTTAGCATACTCCTACTACTCGCGGTTATGCCTGGCTTAACCATATCTACACGTGGGCCGCAAACACATACTTTCTACACTAACAATATCGTTTACATTATCACATATAAAATCAAAGCTATTGTAATTAAAACGTCATGTTCAGTCATTCCAATAATAGCTTTAATAACCTCAACTATAAAGTTCACAAACCATAAAATGCGGATTAAAAGGCTGTTTTGGTTTTAAGACCGTCGGATTTTCGTTTAACTGCCTATTAAGGTGGTTATATTGGATTATTTATGTGTTTTTGCTGCGATCATATATTTAGTAGCAATTTTGCAGTATTTTACGTTGGAATTAAAATAAGTACATAATTTAATGTTAAATGGGAGTAGCTTATGGTACAAAATTAGACTTTAGAAATCAACCCTATATTTTAATAATAAGAGGGAAGACAATTATAGTTTTTACTATAGACGCCCAGATCCTTTGTATAAATACTTTTTTTATTATACATACCTGAAAATAAACTGCTCAACAAAAAGATCGTACCATTTAATTTTTAGACCCATTTTCAAACTGCTGTAACTTTTTTGAAAAATAACTTTTTTGAATATCTAAAACGAAGTTTAAAACCACGTTTCTTCTACTTTAGGCTGTATTGCATTTAGTTTTAGTAAGATGAATATTATCATGATGCACAGGGTGATCAATAAAGTGCTGCAAAAAAACAAAAAATCCAGAATGTCCCATTTCAGTGGTAATTTTTTTTGGTCGTTATAATATGGGTGTTACCATGGTCATATCAATATCTCTAGACGTTTATGCCAGTTTTTGAATTGAGGACCTCTGGCTTGCGATACACTTCTAAACGTCAAATTTTGGTAATCAATTCTTTAAAAAGCTATAGCTGGAAAAGAGGTTGACTGATTTCAACGAGTGATTCATATTCGGAAAGCTTATTTCATGTAGATTTTTTGTGTCCCAAGTACTTTTCGATAGGTTATAATTTTATGAATATACGGGGCCAACAAATACCAAAAAAGTAGCTTATTTAGAAATCCTAAATAAAGGGTAAACTATTGAACGCCAAAGGGACCATATGTGTGTGTTTTGTTTTAAAAATGGCCAAGTTGAAGTTTGTGTCAGTATCTCGAAACGATTTCTACCGTTAATCGATTTATGCTGTTTAAGTGCCTGTAAACTTAGGTCAGAATGGTAGGAATTCCAAAAACGTCTTAAAGTTTTAAACATTTTTAAACATAAATTAGGGTATTTGGTGTTGTACACCATGATATACGGAGTGATCAACAAAGTGATTTCAAATTTATTATGGTATCCATAATTACCGCAACATTATGTACAGAACGGCGTAACATGTTTTAGATTAAAATTGATAGGTATTAACTCTTTTTAATACATTTCGGTGTCTAAAAACTTATTTCGTAGTTCATTTTCGCTTAGTTTTGCCATTTTTAAAGAGTAAAATTACCTCTACAGAAGACAAAAAGTTTTGTTTGACTTACAAACTGTTTTATGACAGTAACATTATTCCATCGTTGCTATAGAAACGTATCGCGGCTATAGATAGATTCAATGTATCAAGTAAACATTTTTTTGTTTTTTGTAGAGGTAATTTGACTCTTTGAAATTGGCAAAACTAAGCTTAAATCAACTAAAAAATATAGTGCGGTAAGTTTTTGGACACCGAAATGTACTAAAAGAGTTTTAAGCCTAAGAATTTTAATCTAAAACATGTTGCGCAAACAAAGCCGTTCTGTACCTAATGTTCCGGTAATTATGGATACGATAATAAATTTAAAAGCACTTTGTTGATCACTTCGTATATCATGGTGTACAACATCCAATTTATGTTTAAAAATGTTTAAAACTTTAAGACGTTGTTGGAATTCCTACCATTCAGACCTAATGCCATAATAACGACGCATTTTTGCTAAATAAGTTTACAGGCACTTAAACAGCATAAATCGATTAACGGTAGAAATTGTTTTGAGACATTGACACAAACTTTAACTTGGCCATTTTTAAAAGAAAAGACACACATATGGTCCCTTTGGCGTTCAATAATTTACCCTATATTTAGGATTTCTAAATCAGCTACGTTTTTGGTATTTGTTGGCCCCGTATACTCATAAAATTATAACCTATCGAAAAGTGCTTAAGACATAAAAAATCTACATGAAATAAGCTTTCCGAATATAAAACACTCGTTGAAATCCGTCAATCCATTTTCCAGTTATAGCTTTTTAAAGAATTGATTACCAAAATTTGACGTTTAGAAGTGTATCGCAAGCCAGAGGCCCTCAATTCAAAAACTGGCATAAATGTCTAGAGATATTGATATGACCTTGGTAACAACCCATATTATAACGACGAAAAAAAATTACCACTGAAATGGGACACAATCGAATTTTTGTTTTTTTGCAGCACTTTATTGATCACCCTGTACACCATGATAATATTTATCTTACTAAAGCTAAATGCAATACAGCTTAAAGTAGAAGAAACGCGGTTTTAAACTATGTTTTAGATATTCAAAAAGTTAATTTTTAAAAAAGTTACAGGAGTTTAAAAATGGGTCTAAAAATTAAATGGTATGATCTTTTTGTTGACCAGTTTATTACATTTTCAATTGTGTATAAAATACAGTAAATATGACGTTTTTAGAACAGCGCACGGAATCTTTTTCCCGATCCCTCTTTCCGTGCGCTTATACAAAAATCCATCCATGAAAACTGTTCATAACAACGATTTATTTATTAATGACATATTTTATTTTCTGTCAGTGAAATTTATGCCATTTTAAAAAAATGAATTCAGATTTGGAAGAAAATCCGGATATTCCCGATATTATATTACAACAAGCGGCGGAAGTGAGTGCAGATTTATTACCAGTGAAATCCAGGTTGAGATATAAACATGAATATCACATTTTTACCGAATGGCGGACTCAGAAAAGAATCAAAATTGTGAGTGACGATATTCTCTTAGTTTATTTTCCTGAAACAGCCAAATCTATGAAGTCATCCACCTAATGGAGTCGATTCTTCATGTTAAAGAGTTGTTTGGCAATAAAAGAAAATACTCACAACCAATATCCAAAAACTATCGCTTTTTTGAAACGACAAGCTGTAGGATATGTACCAAAGAAATACAAGGTTCTTACATCAGAACAAGTAACCAAATTTTTATGTGAAGCTTCAGATGGACAATATCTACTAGCAAAAGTAATTTTAGTGTTTGGCATCTTCGGCGCATGCCGCAGAGATGATTTAATACGTTTGAGTTTAGACGATGTGGAAGATAATGGGCGTTGCCTTGTCGTGTTCTTACGAGATGAAAAAACTCACAGGTCAAGAAGTTTTACCATTACCAATGAAAATTGCAAATTCAATCCCTGTACACTTTACCGTAAATACGCAGATCTCCGCCCAAAAA